>PVKA01004238.1:0-101199 GCA_004027165.1 Ctenomys sociabilis
TCCCCTCCCTTCCTCTTCCCCTCCTCTCCCCTTCCTTTCCCCTCTTGCTTCCTCCTTCCCTCCCTTCCTGGGGATTAAAGAGCACAGGGCCTCATGGATGCTAAGCGCATGCTCCTCTGAACTACAGTGCTAAACCTCAACTAGAAATGTCTTATTTCAATGTCTTAAATTCATTAAGGGGCAAACATTGATCTTCAGGACAAAACATACTTTTTTTCTTTTTCAAAATATACATCTGTGCAAAAACTTAATGTTTTTGAACAATTACAGATTCACAGAACTTCTAAGAGTGGAAGATAACCGGTGAATCGTCCACCTTGTTTCCCCCAATAGTTATATTTATGTGCATGTCATTTGATATGGAAACCACAGAAACCATCATTGCTGGCATGTATGCACACGCACGTGTGTGTTCTGTGCCACTTTACGCATTCCCAAAATGCATTTTTTAAGCAGCACTTCCCCTCCCCCAACTGTGACCTAAAAGCCTGGGAACCACCGGGACAGATTCTCACTCTGATTCTTGTTGAGAAGGGCACCAAAAATACCGGCTCCTCTCATGGGTGGCCCTGCTGGCTTACAGACAGCCCCCTAAGCAGACAGGGATTGGGGCGACAGAAATTGCCCTGGGCTGGCCACAGTAGTCTGTACTGGTGCAGTGGGTATGAGGAGTGGTCCCTTGAGGGAGGGGCTTGGAAAAACATGGCAGAGACTTCAGGGGACTTTGATGAGTGTGACAGTAGACATCCAGCCAGCAGAGGAGACTTGGGGGATGCCCCAGGACACTAGGTGCTTTGGGGCAGAGACTGGTCACAGGTCAGGTTGGTGAACCAGGGCCAGGGCTGTGACCTGGTCCTGCAGCCAGAGCAATGCTTTCAGCACTGTGGAATTTCTATTCCAGCCTGGCCATGTGCCTGCCACCAGGTGCTGAATAAGACCCCTTCTGTTTCTAAGGGCTGAGTCCAGTGAGGGAAAGAGACATCAGCATAACAAAGATCCAAATCATGTGGTGGCACATACCTATAGTCACAGCAGTCTGGGAGGCTGACACAGGAGGACTGCAAGTTTGAGCTCATCCTGGGCAATTTAGTGACACTGTATCAAAATTTAAAAAATAAAATAAAAATGATGCTGGAGATGTAGTGCAGTGGGAAGAAGGTCCCAGGTTTGATATCCAGCCACACACACGCACGCACGTGCATGCGCTGATGGTCACTGCTGATGCTTGCTGGCTGTGTACTATGCCTAGACAGGAATCATCTCATTTAACATTCTGCAGTGCACAAGGGACCCACAGAAATCTAGGATCTCTGCAATTTAACAGGGCTCCTGGAGAAAGGGGAGCAAGGAGGTCTGTGTTGCAGGTAGAGAGCCTGGGACTTTGGACGGTAGCCAGAGATAGTGTCTACCTTGGTAGTTTCTCTGATTTCAATTTTGTGACAGGGTTGCATAGGTGGGCTTCAAACTTGTGATCCTCCTGCCTCAGCCTTGTGAGTGCTGTGATTGGAAATGTGCACACCATACTTGGCTTACGTTGGCAGTTTTAAAAGCTGTTTTACTTTCTAAATAGGTAATGTGTTTCTCTAATGCAGAATTCAGAAAGTACAGGGATCAGTCTTCTTCCTCTGCTGCTCCTCAGCTGCCCCATTTTCCCTTTGGAGAGTGATGGGAGTCTATCTGTCTGCTTTGTATCCTCTAGTAGTTCCCTAAGTAAACAGGAAACACTGCAGCATTTTAAAACACGATACAATTATGGTGCATTCAGAGATAGTTGTGACTGGGTTCCTCTGTTGGATTTGAGGCAAATAAGGCAGGTAATGGGCTAGCGGGCAGCTGAGCAGTGGGGATGAGGGGGTGGGAGAGGAGGAAGGAAGGGGGGAGGGCACCTGGGCAAGATCCAGCTGAGGGAGAGGGGAGAAGAGTGAGAAGTATCAGAGCAGGGGCTGAGGCTCCAGCTGGGGGCACAGCCAAGGGGAGGCCACTCCTGGCGAGATGGATACAGGCAGGAAAAAACCATGTTGGGGCATCTGAGGGTAGCATCCTTCAGACAGAGGATACCCTGGGCTGTGATGTGTCTGGCCCCCGTTCCTCCCATCCCTGCCAGCTCCTCCAGGATGAGCATCCCCTTTTGGCTGGATCCCGAATGCTGGGGGTCATGGGGCTTTGTCAGTGCAGCAATAGGGTTCCCAGATTAAATATAGGATGCTTGGAGAAAAGTGAATTTTCAGGTAAGCAATTTTCCTTATAAGTGTAGCCCAAAGATAACAGATGTCTGTTACTTACCCAAAGTCAGATTTACCTGGGTATCCTGTACTTTCACTGACTGCATGTAGCAGCCCTACTCAGGGAGATGCAAGTTCCAGAGCTCAAGTCCTCAGGGTGAGAGGCAAGCTCTCCAGCAGGATCAGCATAAATACAGCCACATTTGAGCCACCCTTGGAACAGTAGAGGGACAGCAGTGAAAGTCACAGAACAGGACATTGAGTACTCATTTGATGGCAGTGGGTTCAGCATGGTCAGAAGGAGCCCATCAGGTGCTGCTAGGGGTTCTGTCCCCTTCCAGGCCCTGTATCTGGCATTGCCACAGGACTAGCTTGGGGCCCAGTGCCAGCAGGGCTTAGAGGATACTTAAAGTGAAAGAATAAACAAATGAGAGGCTGAGGCCCCTTGAAATTTAGCTGAAGGTGTCGTAGGAATTACACTCAGCAGAGGCTCAGATGTGCTGTGATGCCTCCATTAGGCACAGAGTGTGGCACAGGATCTTAAGAAGCCGTGCCAAGCTGCATGTGGTGGTGCAGCCTATAATCTCGGCACTCTGGGAGGCTGAAACAGGAAGATCGCATGTCGGATCCCAGCCGGCAACTTAGCAATTTAGCCAGACCCTGTCTCAAAAAATAAAAAGGGAGAGGGATGTAGCTCTGTGTGAGGGCTGTGGTCTCAATCCCCAGTACTGCAAAAGCAGAAGAGGAGAAAGTGAGGTGTGGGGGCTGTGGGTTTTGTGGAACTTTCTCTGAGTATAGATATGGGATCCTCGTCAGCAAGACTGTGTGTGTGTGTGTGTGTGTGTGTGTGTGCACGTGCAGGGTCTCATGCAGCTCGGACTTGCAGTGACCCTCTTGTTTTCAGCCTCCCTAGTGCTGGGATTACAGTCCAGTTCACGCCTGGACTCCATTGCTGGCTCAGTGGGGGGCGGGGCTGGTGCAGCATGTGGTGCCAGGGATCAAACTCTGGCCCCTGTGCTTGCCTAAGTAAGTGCTTAGTCTGCTGAACTATCTTGCTGACCCTTCAGCAAGACTGCTGCATTGCCTACTGGCCAGCTTTCCTGTTGCTGGCACCAAATACCTGACAGCCATGATCTGGAGGTGGCAGGGTTTGCTCCTGCTCACAGTTTTGGGGGATGTAGTCTGTGGTCAGCTGTAGGGTAACAGAGCTGCTTAGCTCCAGGAAGCTGGGAAGCAGAGCAGGGGAACAGCAGCAGAGAGGCAGGGGCAAGAGGGGAGACACAGACCTCATGGCCACTCCTCCCCAATTCACTAGACAATAACCAGAATGTGCTTTATTAGTCCCCTGGGCAGCCCCAATGGGAGTTAACAAACCAATGAGATTAACAATTAAACTTACCTATGGCACCCAAAGACCTGTATTAGGAAATCCTTCACTCTTGGAATCAGGCAAGCAGCATCTGCAGTAAGAACACTGAAGTCTTCTGGACTGGATAAAATATTTAGTTAGAGGCTCACAGAGGCATACTTACTTACTCATATAGGAAACACCATAGAGCCATGTATCTGCGTTCAGAATGACTTTCTAGGAGTCAGTCAGAAAGCACAGGTCTTTGTGAGCAGCTTCAGAGAATCCCATCCAGGACCCATACACGAGAGTCACCTCTAGGGAGAAGCTTGCTCAGCCCCCACTCACGGCACCCCCATCCTACGCTGTGATGAGAGGTGCTCTCCAGTGATCCCCACACCACCTCCCAACTCCTTTCCATGCTGCTGTGGGCTCAGAACACAGAGTGGTATGATGAAGGTGCAGGGGTTTCCAACATGCACAAAGTAACCGCGCTGTCTGCTAGCCTTGCCTGAAGCAGTGGCTTCAGAGACTTACAGGTTGTCTGGGTGGTGGTCAGTGACAAGAGTGACAATGCAAGGTCTGACCTCTCTGTCCCCTAATGCTTTGCAGAGCCAGGGCAAATGGGTACAGTTGTTTGGTCTGACTGCCTCTCTAGGGTAGCCAGGCCAAACCTTGTAAAATCCTGCTCCCTGTCTGTGCAGGCCAAGAAGGTTCTGGGGCTGTAGGGTTCACTGTAGAGTGGGCTTGTTCCTGAGGCTACTCAGGCCCTGCCATCCTCGGCTGTGCCTGACCTGGGCCTGGTGCTCTCTGCGATCCTCCCAGGTATGCACAGCCTTCCCTGCAGAGTATGCCAAGTATGGCCATGTCAAGCTGCACCACGGTTACACCAATGTGCTGGGGCTGGGGGACTCGAGCACGTGGAAGCTGCCGTGCCTCAACCGCTACATCTACATGTTCCTTGCACCCTGCTTAGTCCCCATTATAACCCCTCTGGTGGCTCTTGGTGAGTACTGCCCCTTCCGAAGTCTGAGGACCCTACAGAATCCTGCTTCCAGCCCCTCCTTCCTTCTCATAGCTTCATGGAGGCCACTTGGGAGGCGGGGTGGGAGTGTAATCCAGGAGCCTGGAGCTAAGCCCAGCAGAGACTTCCTCACATGGCTAGGCACGGTGGAAAGAGCCCCGGACCTGGTCCAAGTCCGGCTGTGCCACTTCTGGCTGGTGACTTGACCTCGGTGAGCCCCAGGCTCTTTTTACCTGCTGCTTCAGAATGGTGTGAACATACAAAGCCACAGATTTAAAAATGCTCAGGACAGTGACAGTGACCCTTTCAGAGCTTTCAGTGATAATGAACAGCCCTCTGCCATGTGCCTGCCACAGGTTTGCCTGGCTTGCAGAAATCATAGTGTGTGCTGTAACCGATGGCCTCACCTGAGCAGTACCACAAGGTGGCAGGAATAGGGTGTGGCGCAGGTCATGATCTCGGTGGGGTTGCTTAGTGGCTGTTTCCTCATCCAAACAATGGGTGAACACGCCTTTCAAGGATGTTGTGTGGATTCACTGAGTGCTGTCATGCCGCCCTCTACCTTAGCAGCCTTGGCCATCTGGCAGCCAGTTCAGGATGGCAGCAGAACTGGTCCCTGCCCCACCCCTCACTCTGAGTCTTGCTCCCCTGGCAGAGAGGCTGAGGAAGGTGGAGCTGCGGTTAGCTCTGCAGTCTCTGGGCCTCATTTCCCTGGGCCTCTGTTCCCACTACTGGCTGCTCCTCCATGTGTCAGGCTTCAGGAGCCCCGGCACAGCCCTGGCCTGCATGCTGCTCACCCGATGTCTGCTGGCCCATCCCTACATCCACGTCAACATCTTCCAGGTGAGGCTTCCCATCTGGCACTGGGGCAACTAAGGGTGCCCGACTGCAGGCTGGGCCTGGGGCTCTGTGGCAAGAGGGCCACCCAGGAGGGAGCCCTCCTTCTTGGTCGTGCTGCATCTCTGTGAGTCATCTCACGGAGAGCTGGGGTTGTAGGTAAGGCCTTGGCTTCTCAGCGCCACTAGGCAGGGGACTTTGTGGGAGGTCAGTGGCTCACATCCAGCTCTGGTGCTGTCTCCACAGGGGTGGCCCCTGCTCCTGGCCAGCAAGCATACCAGGTTAGGGCTCCCTGTATGCCAGCCTGGCACTCAGCACCAGTGCTGTTCATCACTTAAGCTCATAATTGTACCCTGTTTGCTTGTCCAGCTTGGAGGGAAGTTCCTGCTCCTTTCCAACTCCCCTAGACCCAGGATAGTGCCTGGCAGAGGCCCTGGACTTACTTGTTGAGTGAGAAAAGTACAGAGGTTGCTAGGCTCGATCTGGAGGGACGAGTAAGGTTCTGAGTGGTGGGGGATCAGGGAGGGGCTCTCCAGCATGAGGCAAGGTAATCATGGACTTGGGGGAATCCAAGGGGAGCCCAGGCCACATCCCCGATGGTCCAGCTGGGGAATGAGGCCCAGAGATTGCAGAGCTCAGCCCAGGACACAGACTGGCCCCTTATCCTCTACCAGATCCTGCTGGAGCAGGATTTGGAGGCCAGAGAAGCAACTGGGCTGCTGCTTGCTGAGGATACCTGGGTCCGAGTGTAGGTACAGGGCTGCACGGCCGCCAGGGTGACCTGCATGTCCATCGTAGCACATTGGGCTCCCCATGTTCTCCGTGGACAAGAAGCCCCAGCGGATTCACATGATGAGTCTGGGCGTGCTCAACCTGCCCCGGCTGCCGGTGCTGGACTGGGCATTCGGCCACTCGCTCATCAGCTGCCACGTGGAACACCACCTCTTCCCCACACTCTCCGACAACATGTGCTTAAAGGTAAATAAGGACTGGGCTGGAGGGTGAAGGCCCAGACTCTGGGCTGTCCAGTCCCAGCCTCCCCGGGGTCATGTGGAGAGTATCTGGAGGACGTGCAGTGGTGTGGGTTTCAGATTAGATACGCTTGCGTTTCTTACTTGTGGGAGACTCTGGACAAGTTTCCTGAGCCTCAGCTTCCCTGTCTGTAAAACTGAAGGTAGCAGGGCTCGCTTGGAGGACAAAATAAGGAAATACATCTATCTATAGTGCTTGACGTGAAGTAGACGCTTGGCACTGGAGGCTGTGCTTTTCATTGCCTTGTGCTAAAAGAGCTACCATTCAGCAGGAAGCCCTGGGGATGGGGGTGTGGGGAGCCCCTGGTTTTCTTGCCTGCAGTAGCGTTGAGGGAGGCAGGAGTTCCTCTGTACCTCAGCCCCTCAGGGTACCCCAGCATCTTGAGACAAAATGGGAACTAGGGCTGGACAGATGATCCCTCTCACCACATAGATGGGTGACAGGCCCAGCTCATAGACTTCTCCCCTTCCATCTATCTCCGTAAGGTGAAGCCCGTGGTGTCCAAGTTCTTCCGTGAGAAGCAGCTGCCCTACAATGAGGACTCCTACCTGGCTCGCTTCTGGATGTTCTTCAATCGCTATGAGGAGCTCATGGTGCAGGCCCCGCCCATCACGGAGCTGGTGGGGCTGCAGTGAGGGCTGGACTCCGGTCCTGGCCTAGCCAGGGTCTCTGCTGGCTCTGTCTCAGAATCCCTCTCTCTGCCTATCTGAATCTGTGGAGGGTGAGGGTGGGAGGCTGAAGGCGAGGCAGCATCTTGTTTGTGTTCCCCCACCTGGGAGACAGAGGAAGCACAAAGAATGTCAGAAGACCTGGGCCAGGTCTTCTGCTGCCAGGAACGGCCCCACTGGCTCAGCCACTGTTATTTCCTGTGCTGTCTGAAGCCTTGTCCCCCGCTGTGGCCCTCTTCCCAGGTACCACAGGGTCAATCACTTTTGACAGAGCTCCTGAGTTCCTTAGCCAGAGAAACTTGTGCTGGACACAGGCTCAGCAATTCCCAGGGCCGGTGGTCTTAGAGAGATAAAAGTATGTTTTGTGGGGAGATAAGACGTCAGAGACAGAGCTGGGGAGACAGCACACACAGCTTTAAGCTTGAGTTTGGCTAGTTCTAGAAAAGTGCCTTGTTCTGTGATATTTAGAAGCAATGGACCAAGGAAAGAAAGTTATGGGGAAGCATCTGGGGCTGGAGGAGTTTGTGGGAACTGCATCCATCCTCAGGGCAGATCAACTTAGGACAGAAGGGAGGGGGGTGGGTGAGAAAGAAGAGCTCAGCAGTGGAAGTCCATAGCCTAGGCGTGAGGTGGGGATGGGGGGGGGCGACTGCTGCCAACCCCAGGAAGAGGCCAAGGCGCAGGGGTTCCACTGAGAGGGAGCCCGAAGTAGGCAGATCTGAGAGGCTGGAACTGAGAGGGCACAAGGAAGTTCCTAGGTGAAGGTTAAGGGAGGAGCAGGGAGGACAGGCCTAGGAGGCCAGAGAAGTTAGGGCAGGATTTCTCTAGGTTTTCTTTTTGGTAGTACTAGGGATTGAACTCAGGGCTTTATGTGTGCTAGGCAAGCACTCTACCACTGTGCTACATCCTCCCATTATTTTTTTTAAAGAAAAGAAAACTCAAAACAACATAAGAGTAACAATGGTTAATACAGTTCACATTATCTTTAAATTAATTACTGTGAGTACAATATATAGGCATTTAGTTGTTAGCACCATATATATATAATTTGCATCTGGTTTATTTCATTTATGCATATGGTCTCCAGTTGCATCCATTTACCTATAAGAGTCTCCATTTTATCCTTCTTCATGGCTGAGTAGTACTTTATTATATAAAAAGACCACCTCTTTTTCATCCATTCCTCAGTTGATGTCACCAGTCACTACTGACATTTTGTCTGGGTGATCCTTCATTGCTGTCCTGTGTATCATGGGATGTTTGGCCAAGCTCCTGGCTTCTGGTTACTGCACAGAGGCTGGGAGCCCAAGTTATGACAATCAAAAATGCCCCCAGACACAAGCAGATGCCCCTGGGGATCAGAATTGTCCCTGAGAACATGCAGGTTGTTTTTCTGGGCTCCTAATTGCCCTGCTTTTCAGTTAAAGCTTTTTAGGGTGAAGGGCGCGATGACCCTGATGAGGAGAAGCTGAATGCCAGCAAATGGGAGCCCTTGAAAGGGATGAAGGTGGTAGACAGTGAAGCCATCCTCAGAGGCCAGGCTAGGGGGTCCAGTGGCACAGTGTGGCTCCGACGGCTCAGCTGGCACCTGGCCCTGCCTGTCCTTCCAGGTCCCCTCCCCAACCCTGTCTCTGCTCTGCTCTCCTCTAGCCAAGCCCACAGCTCCTTTGGTCTCCCAGCTACAAGTTCCCAGACAACTGTCCTTGGGCTCCCTCAGGGCTTGGCGATGCAGCGGCTCCCCACTGCTGCTGCTGCTACATCCTGGACTTTGCTTTGTTCCCACAGCTCACACCTCTGCACAGAGCTCCTTCACGGAGCTTTCCCCAGCCACCCTCTGGGGTGTGTCGCCTGGGAGGCTCACTCACAAGGCAGAGTTCTGGATCCAAGCAGCCCTCCTGAGTGAAGCTGTGGCAGCCTGGCAGCTTCCCCCACCTGCTGCTGTGCTTTGCTCCTCTTTTGAAATGCTTTAGCAGCTACGGAATGGTCTTACAGCCAGGGAGTGTAATGCATCCAAGTGTTAATTCTCCATATGAAGAAGGCAACATCAGAGAAAGGTCCTGCAAGTGTTCCAGGCTAATGATTAAAACCATGCAAATATACAGCCGGTGACTCACTGTTAGTGACCTGGATCTGAAGAGGGTTTGGGCAGCAGCTGAGGCCCTTGCTGCCAAACCTAAGTGAGGCATGGGCACCCCAGAGACAAATCAGCTTGGTCTCTTTGAAGCTCAGTTTTCTGTTTCTCAGAAGGCCTGGGCCTTGAGAAATGAGGTACGGTGATGGTAGTGAATAAGTTTCTAAGTTTCTAAGGCTCTGCAGAGACCTAAAGTCTAAAGTTATATGGAGATGACAATATTGATAATGGTGAAATAGCTAACTTTTTTTTTTTTTTTTTTTTTTTTTTTTTTTTTTTTTTTTTTTGTGGTACTAGGACCTTGTGTTTGCCAAGTAGGCAAAAGAAAGTTTGCACTTTTGGGGGATAAGGGTGCCAGGAATCAAACTCAGGACCTTGCACTTGCCAGGCAGGTGCTTAGGCCACAGAGCTATATTCCCAGCCACCTCTTTTTCTCTTCTTGCCTCAGCCTCCCAAGTGGTGGGATTACAAGTGTATACTCCCAGATCTTTTTTTTCTGTCTTCAATATTTGAGATTTTACTGGTTGTGTTGAGGATTAGTACACATAATTCACTTTGTACACAATTCTTAACACACATACCACAAAAAGCCATGTATTGATTTTCAATTATCCCAGGGGCTTTGCAGCTTCAAAATTAGAAGTGAATTTTCTGTAAGAGGATTAAGTACCAGTCACAATTTTGTATCACATAACTACATACTCAAATTTTTGATCTTTCACAGCACATTAACAAAATGAGGCAAACAAGACTACCACCACCAAAGATGTTACAGAGTGCACACGGTTCTGACAGGGCAACAACTAGGATGCAGTTTTCTTTAGGAGACAATTCTACTAAAATGATGGGAATAGAAGTCATTTAAACTATCCAAGACATATTAAATGCAGGACTGTAATTCCAATTTGCCATTTAGTATGCTTTGTATTGCAGGATATAAAACTAACCCCACCTATGGAATGTTAAGCTGACACCCAAGACAGTCAAAGTCTGTCGTAATTCAGTATCCCACTATTTCTGGTTGTACCAAAAAATAAACAATCAGAGAATGATTTCACCTCTAAAAAAATCATTTACACTTAAAAAATGCAATGAGGTGGGATTACCTTTATTTAAAAAATGTTTCTAGAGCTACTAAAAATATGCATTTATAAGGTAGTTGATAAAATATATTTCCCTGGATTCTGCAAGAAGTGAGACAGGGTGTACTAATAAGACATGATGTGTGATTAATCAGACTTGGTTTCTTTCTCCTGCTTTATCGGAGGCTGTACTCTCTCATTTTCAGTTTCTCCATTTTCTGCAGGTAAATCTTCCTTGGTTATAGATGAGCCCCTTCAGCCTGTTTTCCCTTGGCTCCCCCTATCCCTTTTGCTTGCACTTTTTGTCCTAAGATTTATCTTTTCTTGCTGGCTTTTTTGGCTTTGTTTCCACTTTAGCAGGAACAGGTTTAGCTAACGACTTCGCCAATCTCCTCTTGGGCTCCTCCCTTGCTGCCCATTGGCCCAGCTGACCTTCTTCTTTGGCATCTTGGTGGAGCAGGTAGGGGGCAAGTGCGGAAGCTGCAGGGTCAATGTGCATGGGAGGCTCCAACTTGCAATCTTCCTACCTCAGTGTCCCTAAGTGCTGTAATTACAGATGAACACCACCATGCCTGGCTCAAGACAAATTGTTTGTGAGCATTCACCAGGCTCCAGACCCTGCAGAGCTCTAGGGATTGGCAGGGATGAGACTGGGCCCCCACCCTGTGGCTTCTACACTCCAGGGCAAGGGGTATCAAATTCTCTTTATAAAGAGACTGGCACTCAATATTTTGGGCCTTGTGGATCAAGAGGACCTTGTCACAAAAGTAGCTGTGCCATCAAAGCATAAGAACAGTCACAGACAACATGTAAAGAAATGACCATGATTGTGTTCCAACAAAATTTTATTTTATTTTATGTCTTTTTGAGACAGGGTCTCACTATGCAGTTCAGGCTGGCCTTAAGCTCACTTTGTAAAAGGCGAAAGATTTATACGATCTGAAGAGAAACAGCTCAGGCTGGTCTCCAACTCACAACAATCCTCCTGCCTCAGCCTCCCTAGTGCTAGGATTACAGGCATGAGCCACCACGCCCAGCCTCCAACAAAATTTTAATGATGAACACTGAAATTTGAATTTCATATACTTTCATGTCACATTTTTGTTTGTTCCACTTGTGTTTAAGAGAAGGTCTCACCATGTAGTCCTGACTGACTTTAAACTCTAGGTTTTTGTTTGTTTTGGTACTGGGAATTGAACTCATGATCTTCGCTTGCCAGGCAGGTACTGTGCCACTGAGCCATATTCCCAGCCTAGTGCTTTAACTCTTTATCCTCCTACCTTAGCTTTTCAAGTGCTGGGGTTGACCTAGGAACAATATTCCTCTGTTAAATGTCAGATGTGCCCAGTTCGTGGTCATAATCATCAAGGAATAAAGCTGTGAACAAAGGAAGTTGGGAGAGTTTTATTGGAAATAAGGATAGAAGACTAGCTCTGGATTTCCAGCAGGGATCCCAAATGGGATAGCCTCCGAGGTCTCATCAGGGGTAATTTATACAGCAATATCACAATGTGGTTACCACATGGTTCAAACTGCAATTAACCTCCAGGATTACAAGTATAGCTGCTTACCTAATACTGATCAAATAGGGAAACAAGTCAATGGCAAGGGTAGGGATGGGTCTAGATGTCCTGTTCACAAACCTGGGGTACTGATGCC
This sequence comes from Ctenomys sociabilis, assembly GCA_004027165.1. NCBI lineage: Eukaryota > Metazoa > Chordata > Mammalia > Rodentia > Ctenomyidae > Ctenomys > Ctenomys sociabilis. Next base: position 12,004 of record PVKA01004238.1, read on the forward strand.
CATCAGGTCTTACTGGATCAAGTGATACTAACCACAATATAATCTCATGTCATTATCTATCCCTTAGGGAGGCATGAAGGCCTAGTCACTCCATCTTTATTTTGAGCCCTTGCCTTCTTCAGATGGACCGTTAGCCACCATGCTCACGTCTTTATTTTTGTGGTGATTTCCTTCATAGCCCAGTCTCTCTCTCTCTGGCTGTATATTAATCTCTTTCTAACTTAGCTGCCTATAATAGGATTACAGGTGTGCCCCCACATGCTCTGCTCATGTCCTAACATTTAAATTGTTTTTTTGCTGGAGGTTGGAGAGATAGCTCAGCAACATAAGTGCCTGCCTGGCAAGATCAGTGTCCCGAGTTCAATCCTCAGTACTGCCAAAAAAAGAAAAATTGCTTTTTGTCATTAAAAAAAAAAAATCAATCTTGTGGGTTTTGCAAAACAAGCCCATGGGCAACATCTGTCTTGCAAGCCCTCCTTAGCTTATTCCTGGTTCTGTAGCACAGGCATGAGACACAAGGCTATATCAGAAGCAGAACAGTGTTTACTTCTCAGTAGCAGAGAAAAGTGACTAGTAGGGCACAGGGGACTCATGGACAGTGGAGACGCTCTACTGCTCATGTCATTAAGTCTCATTAGCTATATACTATGATTTGTGAACCCTTTATATATTACACCTCACTTTTAAAAAAATCACTACAAATGACAAGGAGTAATTAAGAAATGTTTTATGCACATGTACCGACTCTCCACAATGAATGTAATCATTATGTACTGCAACATGTACTAGTAAAAATTTTAAAATAATAAAGTTTTTTAAATGACAAGGAGTGTACCAAATGTTAAACATTACCCAAGGCCATTATTTTGGACTCAATAGGCCAGAATGAAAATTAAAATGGAGCCACTCACCTGAAAGTTCACCAAGTTAAAACTGAGCTGTTAATCAGACATTGTGAGAACTCAGCCCATTTCCCAGTCAGGCTTGTTCCAATTGGCATGAAGTCATTCTCTCTGCTCTATTCCTTACAGAAAAGAACTTGAGATAACTTGGTGTTATCTAATTGTTTATCTTCCTTATTCTGTTGTTCCCCTCTCCCCATCTTAGAACCATCTTAGAAGAAATCTTAGTCTGCCTTCCGTTCTCCCTTTCTTCAAGCCCTTTTTGTCTTTAAAACCAACCTCCACTTAAACCAACCATCAGAACACTTACTCTATTTTACACAATTGTGTTGTCCAAGTCTAGAACCAAAAAGAAGCCAGAGTAAAAAACTAAAAACAAACAAACAAACAAACAAAAGACAGGGGGAGACTTGGCATGGTGGTGCATGCCTGTAATCCCAGCATTTGGGAGGCTGAAAACAGGAGGTTCACTCCGAGTCCGATCTGTGCAGTGAGACCTTTTAGACCCTGTACTAAATACATAAATATAAAATAATAAAAACAGATAAAAAAAAAAAACCCAGGGGTTTGAGTGGTAAGACTGAGTACATGTGAACTTTCACCCCCCCCAAAAAAAAAGTCTACTTTAAGAAAAACTAAATTGTTGTGATTTTTGTTATGGGTCGCACAGAATAGGAATCATATCAGCCAGACTGGAATTTGGAAAGCCGTTTATTACTGAGCTCAGGATCCCCATCAGCTCTCATGCAGGAGAGGACTGAAAGGCAGCTAGCCCAGGAAGCAGGGGGGCTTTTAAAATATGGACCCATGTTCAGTTTGGTACACAAATCGTCTGACATAAGATAAACTGTTTACAGGAATTAATGAGGAAGGTATTTTATCTTAGCAAACAACAACAGCCACTAGTTACTAAACAACTTAGAACATTGGTGAGTATACATTTTTACACAACAGAAAATACAAGATTTACATTTATAGTCTAAAATGTGAGTTGACCCATTACATAACGTATGTCCTTTGACATAATAAAGTGACGTTAGGTGCTGTGGGGATGACAGACCCCTAACTCCTTGCGGGTGGGTTAGAGATCTGCCCAAGGAATATTTGACAAGACACTTTGGGTAAAGGGAAGAGGCATCAGACATATCGTATCAGAGGTGAGTATGAATTGTGTGCTTTTTACTTGGAAACTTTTTTTTTTTTTGTACTTTAGGGAAAAGTCTACAGAAGTTCAGGGTCTCACTACTAGATGGGGCCCGTAGTGATCTGCCTGTTTACAGCCTCGCAAGAGCTGGGATTACACGCGCGCGCCATCACCCCAGTCTCAGTTGCCCAGTCTCAAAGGTTATCTCAGCGTACCCTGGGGGCGCGGCCGGCACGGCAGGCGCTCTAATCCGTTGAGCTATTTGGCCAGCCTAGAAACCTGTTTATAATTCTTAGGGATTACTTTTTTACTTTTTAAGACGGATGCACTACAAATACATATACTTTTATCGCTTCTCGACCTTTTGGCCAAGAGCAAGTGTAAAATACATATTATTTTTTGATTACTGAAGTTTTGGCGACCTCTGAATTCTGTGCCCGAGGCGAGGGTCTCGCGCTGGACGAGGGTCGAGGGCTGAGCTCTGTTCTTAAGACTTGGGCAACCCACCATGACCCTTTTCCTCACCTATAATGGGAAGGAGGTGAGGCCATACAAGATATCCAGTGTATGACATTTTCTTTGGACCGACACTGAGAGCATCTTGCTGGGGCCACATCGATGAAGCTCTCCAGGAGGCAACAAGAGGGAAAAGCTGGGACAGGGATTTTTTCCAGACTTCTGGACTCTGGGGCTATTTACCCAACGGGCGGGAGGCGCCCTTGGAGATTGACTTCTGATTGGCCGGAATGAAATACGCAACAGTGGCTAGCCTATCAAAAGGTAAAGGCCTATTTTGTCATTAGTGAGCGACGGGAGCTCCTGAGACGCTAAATAAAACGAATTCCTTTCTAATTGGCTCCCTTCTTCTCGAGAGACTAAACAGCGATGACGATTCGCTCTTCAATTTGGAACGAGGATGAAGACCGGAGAAATTCTCTCAGGACCCGGAAGTTGGGCGGGGCTTCGGCAGTATAGGGTGGCCCCAAAGGCGGGCCTTTTTCTTGGGACTGGATTCTTTCGAGGCTGGGGCGGAGCCGTGACTCGGCTTTTCCAGCGCGAGGGGCGGAGCTTGGAGGCGGGAGCTCAGTGGTGGGCGGGTCTAGAGGCCTGCGGGGGCGGGGCAGAGCCAGGGGCGGGTCCAGCCGGGCGAAAGCGCGTTAGTGCCTGGATCACTTGTTGGTCTCTGTTCCCAGCCATGGCTCTGTGCTGCTGGCGCTGGGTACGCTTGCCGGCGTGGCCTCTAACCCGGTCGGCTCCTGCTAGGAGCACTGTGGGTAAGAAAAGGCACTTCGGACTAGGTGGGTGTGCGGGGAAGCCTGCGAGCGCTAAGAAGAGGCAGTGGAGCTGGAGCTAGGCTGGAGAGGGGACGGCTGGAATGATGTACAGTATTGTCAGGAGGACGAGTTGGGGTGGTGTAGGGGACAGGTGGGAACCTGTGCGGTGAGGTGTGAGGCCTCTAGGCCGAGACAGATCAGCAAAGGTGGAAAGAGACCATGAAAGTCATATGCGAGAAAGGGTGAATGGACAACACTGTGTGGACAGTAAGGGCCAAACGAGTCTCTATGAGCAATGAGGATTCTGCAGAGAGAGGTTAGAAAAGACAAGATAGGTGTGTTGCGGGGCGATCCACAGGGATGGGGTTGGAATGATAGGCAACCTATAGGAAGATGTGGAGTAATACCGGCTACGGAAAGTAACGATGTGTTGTGGAGGCTTTTGGGCAGGCCATCAACAGCAGTGTAGTAGTTTCATGGGTGAAGTGTGGGGCTGTGGATGTAGACCACACCTTTAGGGATTCAGATGAAGTAAGGGACCCTGCAATTGCCATCGCTGTGAGGAACAAGAGGAGGAAGGTGCAGGCTGGGTGGCACTTGCTGAGCTCCATCTCCTGATTTGGGATTGGGGACAGTGTTCATCTGAGCTTGCTCCTCTCCTCTCTGCCCAGCCCCAACCTTCTACCAGCAGTTCTCCACTCAGATGACTCCCCAGATCTGTGTGGTGGGCAGTGGCCCAGCTGGCTTCTACACAGCCCAGCACTTGCTAAAGGTAAGCTGCTTCCTCCGCCTCGTTCCCTCTCATTCACCTGTCGCTGCAATCCTAAGGGCAAGCCCCATGCTCTCTGGGTTGCCTTATGGGGATGAGGGACCCACCCCATCTAGTTGCAAACTCTCCACCTGCCCCCTCACCGACACCTGGGCACCCACTGTGTTTGCCCCCACAATTGGTATTTAATGGCAGAAGGGCAGCTGCATTGTCTTGGCAAGCAGTCCAGGCAGCTTATGGAAACGTGCAGGATGGCTTTGCTCCCCTCATCATCCCTTCTTTCTGCTCTGTCTCCAGCATCCTACATCTTGAGGCTAGCCCTCTCCTAGCTTTCTGTAACTTTTCCTTTCTCCACAGGACCCCCACCCAGCCTCCTCTCTCCCCCCATTAAAGGCCAAGGTCTCAAAACTTTTAGCTTTGGCCTTGGCAGGCAGATAGGCAGGGCTCCAAGGCCACCAGATTCACTCAGACCTTGAGAAGGAGGGGGAAGAGGAGACTTAGATTTACAGAGATGAGACGGTAGCCTAGCTTTGGAGGAGCTTGGCCTGTCTGTGTGAGACCTAGGAATAAATGAATATATAATTATGCACACATGGAGGGCCTTGAAGGATGGTGTGGCCCCCTGTCCCGGTTTACCTGGGTCTTATGACTTTTAGTGCTGAAACAAGGAAGGTCTCATGGAGATAGAGATGGATAGGTCACTGTTGAAAAGTGACAGATGAATGCCTTCCAAGCAACACAGGTGACAGAGCTAATTATAATGATGTAAGCAGAGTGCACTGAGTGTGGCGGAGATGAATCTGAAACTGTTTTCTGAAATGTACTGAAGGCCACAGGTTTGGCAGGGGCCACTCCTGAGTTGGGAGTCAACCTGAATGCAAGGCCACAGACACAGGTCACCTTGGGCTCTGGGAAGGAGGCACTGCAGGGCCCTGAGCTTTGGGAGGGGAAGAGCAGGCCTTCCAGGCAGGGCTTCTGGTTCTCCTCTGTAGGCAAGCCTCTGGCCTGTGGTGTGGACACCGGAATGTGCTTTCCCCACAGGCTGGGAGTGGACGCAGTTATCAGTCGATCTTTGCCCACTGGGAGCTCCAAGCTATAGGCATGTTTGGGGCAGTACTAATTAGCTTGAGTCAGATGCTGAGTACCATCTCATAGCAGCTTCATGTTAACCTGTGGTGCTGAATCACAGCACTCACAGGCCAGGACACAAAGATGGAGGGAGATCTCAGCAGTCTCAGCATGGAGCAGGGAAGGCACTGGCATCTGACCTAGACCATTGGGTCATCATCATCCAGTAGCCACTCACTGGACACCAGTGTGCTCCACGCATGGGCTGCTGTAGGAACTTGGGGGTGAGGAGGACGGGGTGGTCCCTGTGCTTAAGGGCTTCACATTCCACTTGGGGGTGGGGAGTATTATTGGTTTACAAGGAAGTTTCAGGCTCACAGTGGAGGGGGGGGAGAAATTGCAGTGTGAAGGAAGGTGGAGGTGTCAAGTTGGGGTGGAATGGCAGGAATGTCCCAGACACACAGAAACAATGGACAAAGGCCAGAGAAGGGAGAGAATGACCCTCCAAGGAAGAGGCAAGTTCTAGAAGGCAGGTGTGTGTAGGAGAGGCAGTGAGAGAAAGCCAGGCTGGGGAAGAGGACCCAGATCCCAGGGCCTCAGAAGCCACTGACCAGACTGTGGATATGGGTGATTTTCTCAGGGTACTGTATAACATACTCCATCAGAGTCCCCTGAGTGATCTATCAAACATTTCTGGCAAGATGTGGCAGCCCATGCTTGTAAGATTACTCAGGGAGGCTGAGGTAGGAGGATCAAAAGTTCAAGGCCAATCTGGGGAACTTAGTGAGACCTTGCCTCAAAAACAACAACAACAACAACAACAAAATAAATAACAACAAAATTAAAATTTTGGGCCCATCCCAGACTTAATCTAACTCTAAGACTGGGGCCTGGAATGGGCAGCTTTAAATTAGAACCCTAAGAGATTCTGCTGCCCACTGCTATAGGTAGATGGCTTCCTAGAAAGATTTTAGACAAGACTCGAGACACTTCCCATGTTTCTTTCAGTGCTGGGGATGGAACCCAGGCCTTGCACATGCTAGGTAGGTGCTCTACCACTGAGCAACCCTCTAGCCGAGGACCCAATTTGTAAAATTTGAGAGTTCTGTCTGCTCAGTAGACACAGCCAGTCTGGGGGCCTGGAGTTCAGTAGGGAGGGGGAGGGGGAAGGTATGAGTTTGATGGGATAGGATGGAGAAGGGTAAGCAGGGAGCACCAGGTTCTGGCCCGGGCTCTGAGCAGAATGTGCGGCAGGGAGCTCAGGAGCAGAAGGGGACAAAGCTTTGGTTTTATCTGCATGGATTCAGAATGTCTGGGTGGTGATGTCCTGGGGTCTCAGGTTTGGAGCTTGGGGAAAGATGTTCATGGGAGAAGGGAGAGAGACAGAGATGGAAACTAACCAAGGCAATACCAGAAAAGAGGCCAGAGAAGGAAAAGCTGAGGCTAAGGAAGGAGGAGAGGGCAGGAGAGGTCTCTTGGAGCAGGAATGTGGGCTACAGGATGTGATGCATAACTGTCCCTTGGAGAGAGCCTCTTGTCCAAGGGCAAAGGGCATACAGGGAAGAATGAAGGATGAAGATAGCAAGGTCAGGTTGCGTTGGGACCTGACCACCGACTGAGCAGTTAGAATTTTGTCTGGCAGCAAAGAAAGGTTTTAAAGCAAGAAAGTCAGATGGTTTTTCTGAGGCTAGGAATGGGTCCATTGCCACTTCCCTCTGTACTGGACTTGATGTCTTGCTGGTCCCCATCGCAGCGTGATAATCTTGGCGACAAGAGCAAAGGCAGGTTGGCCTTTCAAAGGGAGGCGTGTGAGTCCTTGGCCCACAGGGTGTTTCTACCAAATACAAAAGGGTTGGAGGGCATGGCTGTAGCTCATCTGTAGCTTGGGTAGAGGAAGCACCCAACTCCCAGGGCCAAGGGAGGGGAACTGTGGTCCTCTTTCCCTGGCCAGATTTTGTCCATTCTCACAGCTTGTGGTCCTTCCTGAGGTCTGACCTCAGCTCCTTCTGCTGCCAGGGCTGCCCCTTTTCTGGCTGTATGGGAAGCTGGAGGGTCAAGAGGAATTCTTCATCCTCATGGTGGTTGGGGCATCTGTGTCTTCAGGCGACTCCTCTGTCTGAGGAACAGAACACCCCACTAGCTGTGCCCTCTCCCCTAGCACCACACTCGGGCCCAAGTGGATATCTACGAGAAGCAGCTTGTGCCTTTCGGCCTGGTACGCTTTGGGGTGGCGCCTGACCACCCTGAGGTGAAGGTGGGTCTCTTTGGGCATGGAGGGTAACATTCAATGTCACTGTTCAAAATGAGGGAAGGGGACTCCTTGGCTGGGTAGAATGACCCAGGGAACACTGGGAAAGGAATGAGGGTGGCAATGACATGGTCCCAGTGCTTTCCCACCCTCTAACCCCTTGTACCCTGGACCTGCCCTGCAGAATGTCATCAACACATTTACCCAGACAGCTCACTCTGAGCGTTGTGCCTTCCGGGGCAATGTGGCAGTGGGCAGGGATGTGACAGTGCCGGAGCTGCAGGAGGCCTACCATGCCGTGGTGCTGGTGAGCATGGATAAAAGTGGTTGCTGGAAGGGCACACTGGGAGCCAGGAGGGGCTGTGCACCAGTCCCTGGTGTAGGCGCTAAGATTCTGGGCTTGGGTTTTCCTCAGAGCTATGGGGCGGAGGACCATCAGGCCCTGGGGATCCCCGGCGAGGAGCTCCCTGGTGTTTGCTCTGCCAGGGCCTTTGTGGGCTGGTACAACGGGCTTCCTGAGAACCAAGAGGTGAGTTTAGGGAGCACTCCTACTGCCTCTTCCTCCCCACAACTGCCAGGCCAGGGGCAGCCCTGGGTGCCAAGGAGGACAGAGGAGGTGGTAAGGAGAGAAGAAGAGATGGTCTCAGGTGGGGCTAGGTGGGTGAGGACCAAGGGCTTAGGCAGGGTGACCTCACCAGTGAGGGTGACGAGTTGGGCATGGGGCATTTGCAGATAAGAGTAGGCTGATGGGAGCTCAAGCTGGGGCTCTATTAAGACTGTTCTCCTTTAGCTGGCACTGGACCTGAGCTGTGACACTGCTGTGATTCTGGGACAGGGGAATGTGGCTCTGGATGTGGCCCGGATGCTGCTGACACCCCCTGAACACCTGGAGGTAAGTGATAGGTTAGGAGCTGGAGGTGGGGTTAGGGTCTCCCTAGTGCAGGTTCCCTTAGGTGCCAGACCAGGCAGAAGCCTTCTGGAAGGTGGCCCACACAATGTCTCCCTTTATGTTGGCACGCAACTTCATTGTATTGCAGGATCTTTGCACATACCATTCTCCCTGCTCGGAACATTCTCGTTTGACACCATTGGCTGACAGTTGGCTGCCAAGTAGCCTTGCTGAGCTGAATAGCCCATTTCCCCTATAATACCTTCACCTAACAACCAGTGTGCTTCTATTTCATTCATAGCTTCTTTTTTTTTTTTTTTTTTTTTTTTTTGTCTTTTTGAGACAGGGTCTCACTATGCAATTCAGGCTGGCCTTAAGCTCACTTTGTAGCTCAGGCTGGTCTCGAACTCACAACAATCCTCCTGCCTCAGCCTCCCCAGTGCTGGGATTACAGGCATGTGCCACCATTCCCGGCTGTTTCATTCATAGCTTCTTATCAACCCTGCCATTTTATTCATTGATGTGATCCACTGAGTATCTCCCCACGTCAGTAAGAAGCTTTGTGAAGGCAAGCACCATATCTGTTTTGCTCTTGTGAACTGCCCTCTTCGCCCCTCTGCCCAGTGCCAGGCACATACAGGGTAGATGCTCAGTGAATACTTGCTGGGTGAGTCAAGGCCTAGCTTGTACTAGTTGGAGCCCCTTGCTGTATTGGCGGCAATGTCCCATCTGACCACGAGAGGGCAGTACTACGGTCTTGAGCTGTCAGCCTTTTACCTGAGGAGTAAGGGCAGGGACACCACTAAATGAGAGTCCTAGATCAGCCACCCATGATTTCAAGGACTTCTTTTTGTGCCAGAAAACAGACATCACGGAGGTTGCATTAGGGGTGCTGAGACAGAGTCAGGTGAAGACAGTGTGGATCGTGGGCCGGCGTGGGCCCCTGCAAGCAGCCTTCACCATTAAGGTACCCAGATGGTGTAGGATGGAGATGCCTGAGGAAAGGTTGTCTTCTTGGAGTGGGGAGAGCCTCTGGGAGTAGCTGCTCCCTAAGATGGAAGGGAGCAGGCCCCGGGGCCCTGTGCCTTCATGCTGGCATCTTCACCTCGGCTGGACTCTGGTGGGCTCAGGTGGACAGTATTCAGGGGCTGACCTCCTCCCCACCCTCCACCCTACCACCAGGAGCTTCGGGAGATGATCCAGTTACCAGGAACCCGTCCTATTTTGGATCCAGCAGATTTCTTGGGCCTCCAAGACAGGATCAAGGGTGAGGGACCTTGGCCTGGCCCCCAGCTTCCAAGGAGGGGTTGGCCTAGGTTTCAGGAGGTTTGGGGGAGGCCTTGTGGGGCAGGAAAGCCTGAGATATTCTGTATTGCTGACAGAGGTCCCCCGTCCAAGGAGGCGGCTGACGGAACTGTTGCTTCGCACAGCCATGGAGAAGCCAGGGGTAGAGGAGGCTGCCCGCCGGGCCTCAGCCTCCCGTGCCTGGGGCCTACGCTTTTTCCGAAGCCCCCAACAGGTGCTGTCCTCTCCAGATGGGCGGCGGGCGGCAGGCATCCGCCTGGCAGTTACCAGACTGGAGGTGAGTCCTCTGTTACCCAAGGAAACCCCATTCTCGGGCCCTTCCCACCCCAGCTTGGTGTTGCCCATGCTCTCCCCAACAGGGTGTCGGTGAGACCACCCATGCAGTGCCCACAGGAGAGACGGAGGACCTCCCTTGTGGGCTGGTGCTGAGCAGTGTTGGGTATAAAAGCCGGCCCATTGACCCTAGTGTGCCCTTTGACCCCAAACTCGGGGTCATCCCCAATACGGAGGGCCGGGTTGTGGATGTGCCAGGTGAGAGGATATGATAAAGCTGGACACCTAGTGATGGTGGGAGGCTGGGAGGCTGGTGTCCCTGAGGCCATTTATTTATTCTTTCCTCCAGGAACATGTACTGGACATGCATTCTAGGCAGGCCCAGTCCTGGGACCCAGCCTACTCTCCTGGCTCTAGGGAGAGTCCCTAGACCAGCTGGAACATGCAGGGCATATGTCTAATCATTAGGTCCTTCAGTAAATCTTCACTGAGGCCAGCTCTGGGATAGCCCTTGTGCTAGTACTGGGGTTGGAAACAAGGCAAACCCTGTCATAGGAAGCTTCCAGTTTGATTAAGTACCCTTGCACCTGTTACTCATTAGGATTAATTCATTTCACTGGGATTAATGAATGAGTTAATAACAGGAGCTGCTGAACTGGAGGTGGACACAGTCCAGATCTGAGCGGGTTGGGAAGAATCCAGGACGCAGCCAGTGGACACAAGGGGCCCAGCTGCTGTGAGATCTGGGTTGTATGTCTGTGTGTACATGTGCACACTGGGGCCCAGGCTGGCTGGACGGTGTGTAGTCACTCTCCTTTTGTCCCCCTCTTCCCCCCAACAGGCCTCTACTGCAGTGGCTGGGTGAAAACAGGACCCATGGGTGTCATTGCTACAACCATGACCGACAGCTTCCTCACCAGCCAGGCACTGCTGCAGGATCTGAAGGCGGGGCTGTTGCCCCCTGGTCCCAGGCCTGGCTACACAGCCATCCAGGCCCTGCTTAGCAGCAGAGGTCTGGGCCCTGAGGCCGAGGTTCTGGGAGGAGGGATGGGTAGCTTCTCTCAGAGGTGCCACTCTTTGGGGGTGGGGGACTGTACCGGAAGGGGAATGAAAGAGAGAGAGGGTGGTGCCACTGACTTATCTCCCCTCTGCTTCAGGAATCCGGTCCATCTCTTTCTCAGACTGGGAGAAGCTGGATGCTGCAGAAGTGTCTCGGGGCCAGGGTTCTGGGAAGCCACGGGAGAAGCTGGTAGATTTCCAGGAGATGTGGCGGTTGCTTGGGCACTGATCCTGGATCCCAGCCCTTCAGGGGAAGGGTCCTGAGTCTGTCTGGGTTGGACTCAGCTCCTTTACGATGTGCCTGCCACTGTTCAAGTTCCTCTCTGCACTGCCTTCCACCAGATGGTCATCCTTGTTAGTGTGGTTTGGCCCCAGGAGGTGATCTTAACTTAGGGAGGGGCGGAGGCACAGGCTGGCCCTACCCTTTGCAGCTCTCGCCTGCTGCACTTCCACAGGGCCGCGAGGTTAGGAATATGTTGGAAATAAAACAGCTGAAACCAAGGGTCCTGGTTGGTGTGCTTCTTCTGGGGCTCCAGGTCACCTTCTGGCTGCAGCTTGCCTGTTGTCAGCAGGTGGCGCTGCAGACCCGCTGCCTTGATGGGGGCCTGGCGGAGGTTTGGGGGGGGTTGGCTGTCAGGCCTGAGAAGCGCCACCCTCCCTCTCTTGGCTTTCTTGCTATAGCTTGCCTGTCTTTTGCCCAGGGTACAGTCACCACTGATAGGTCCCCTATCCTGCCTGCCTTGCTGCCCCTTTGCCTGGTGCCAATCAAAACAATTAGAAAAGGAAAAACCTGGGAACGGAAGGACCCTCCCAGTGGCTCTGCAGGACTGGCCTGTGTCACTACTCTGCGCTCCCAATCCCTTCTTGTCGCCATCAATCAGTTTCAGGCCAGACCCACAGCCTTTTAAAAATAGTGCCTCAATCTGTTGCAGTTTACAGTCTTGTGGCACCTCCGAGACGCTGCCTCACTTTATAAACTGAAGGATCCTGAAATTAACTGGTCCAAGGTCACACAGCTGGTGAACCGAGAGTGGGACCTAGGGCGTCCGGCTAGCTGGAGTTCACTCCGGGGTCGAACTTGTCTCTGAGTGTTGGATCTAGGGACACCATGCTGGAGACGAGAGAGGAGACCCGGACCTTCAGCCAGCAGGGAGGGGCTTGGGGGGGCGCGGGCGGTTGCCCGGGGCGGGGCAGAGGCGGCAGCAAGCGTTCAGCCAAACGGCTGGGAGGCCTGAAGCCGGAGGCGCGCAACCCAGCCTGAGACTTAGCAGGGTGCTCGGTGGGTCGTGGGCCGGGCGTGGGGGCGGGCAGGACCCAGGCCGCGCCTTGGGCACTGGCCCTGCGGTGCGGGGGTCAGGCGCCCGCCGTGCTGGGAGCGAGCACGCCAGCCGCCGGACCGAGGCGCCGGGACATGCACCGTGCGGGAGGCTGCGGGCACGGACTCCGGGCGCGGGCTCAGCGCCCCTTCCCTCCGGTGAGTGTAGCTGGGGGTGTTCGGCAAGCCGGGAGCGCCAACTTCGCAGCCAACTTGAGGCTGGGGCTGGGGCGCCGCGCCGGAAAGGACGGCGCAGACAGACGCGGGACACCTGGGGAGAATCTGGCTCGCGGAGGGAGCCGGAGTGGGGACGACCAGGGTACATGGGCCCTGGGGACGCAGTCTGGGGTTTGGACCCCGGTGGGTGGAGGCAAGGAGGTAAGGAAGAGAGGCCAGGGAGAAAGACTAGCAGCGGACACGAGGGAAGGACGCGGGCGAGGCGCCCAAAACATTTGTCCCCAGGGTCGCCGAGCCCTCCTGCCTTTCCTGTGGCAGAGCGACACTACTGGGCAGGGGGCGTTGTGGGGACGCGGAAGTCCGGGCTGCCAGGTCCCCCAACTGTTGCTGTTGGAAACTGCTGGGACGAAGAGTGGGTCGGGGGCCGCGACCTGAGTGAGGTTGGCTTCGACCTGAGCCAGAAGGCTGGAGAGGCCCGGCGCCCACAGGGCGAAAGAGGGCTGTGGCTGCTCCCGGATCCCATTCCCTGGTTCCCTGGTGTCGTCTCAGCTTCTGCCACTTACGGCCCGCTCCGAGGGCAGAGTCCCCCAGATCCACCCTTCCCGGTACCCCTTCCTCTCTGAGACTCATAAAAGTATCCTGTCTCTGACCTCAGGGAGCCAGAGTGGGCTTCTGGAGTCGTGGGATCTTCCAGCAGCGGCCTCCAGCCCCAGTGGACCCAAGCTCGGAGGGCTGGAGCGAAGGATAGGCGAAACGGGCTGGGGACAGCTTGCACCTCTGCGACCCGGGCCCGGGGCGCACCAGCAGGGTACTTTGGTCTCTCGGGCTTAGACCTGAAGCCCAGACGACTGTGAAGCCGGCGCCTCCTGCTGCGAGGGCGTTTCATGCCTAGGCCTCGGCAGGCAGGACTAGGACGCACCTCCAAAATCACCCAGTAGCCTTCAATTCCCAAGGGTGCACCTGGAGACCCTTCGAAGTCCACGCTGTGTGCGCTCGCGGGTGGAATTTCCCCTGGGCCTGACGCTCGCCCCCTTTGTCCACCCTACTTCCCAGCTCTGCTCACCCACAGGGACTTCTGACCCTGTCCCCCAGACCTCGGATGCTGGCCCCGTTCTGGCTCGGACACGGAGCCCCGGCCACGGGAACATCGAGGAAAAGAGTTTATTCGGAGAAGGTGCCGTTCCCCTGGATCTATTTTGGGACCGGTCCAGAACGTGGTGGCAGTGGCTCTGAGCCTGTTTGTAAACTTGGAAGAGTAAGAGCGCGAAAGGGACAGGTAGGCAGGAAAACTGCATTCTTGGATTCCTCCCGCACGAGGATGCCCTGGGCTGGGTCATGGCCTGCAGCGCCTCCTGCCAGGCGAGCTCGGCCACCCGCCTCGAGGCTTGAGGTCCAGACCCAGCTGGGGTGAGTGGGGCGGGGCCTAAGGGCCGGAACCCCGCAGGGGGCAGCGGTGAGGCTGGGGGCGCTGAGCGCGTGGTGCCCAGTTTGGCCGCCAGGAGGCGTGGAGCGGGTCCCCGCTCTCCGAGTCGCCGCCGCCGTCGCTGCATCGCGAGTGTCCTTGAGCCGCGGGTGACGGTGGTTCTTGCCGCTTGCGCCCCCTCCTCCCGCAGGGGCAGCCTGATGCCACGTTCCCTATGAATTATTTATCGCCGGCCTAAAAATACCCCGAACTTCACAGCCCGAGTGTAAGAGATTCCTGCGGAGGGGAGGGGGCCCAAGTGGATTCAGCCGGGAGGGGCGGCAGTTAGTCATGGAGGAGCCGGAACTTGGGGCCCCCACATGTGGGGCCAGATGGAGGGGCAATCTCTCTTCTGACGCCTATGTTCAGGTTTTACCTGGGTGGGAGGGAGGGAGGGAGATCGGCAGAGGAGGAGCCACTGGCTGCGGGCAGTGGGTCCAGCCTCTCTGCTGGGGGACTGCTCCAAGGGTAGGGCTGGCTCCTGGGACTGGAGCTCCAGATCTGGGAGGTGGGAATCCATCAGTGTCCCGCATGTGAGTGTGTGGTGCTGTTCCTGTTGGTGAGCCTGCCTGAGATGTGAGGAGCCAGTGGGACAGAGGATCGTAGGCATGTGGCGGCCTGCGGCCCTTTAGCACGCACAGTATCCCTGGACATCCTCTTCCCAGTCTTTCTGGGATGTAGGTGTTTAGCAAACATTAATCTGTCCATTTGGGAAAGGAATGAGTTCAGAGTGGGTGAGTAGGGGCTCTGAGATAATGCCCCTGACCTCATGGAGCCCCAGTCCAGTGAACGGGAAGCCATTCAGTGGATAACTGCCTGCTACCTGGAGAGGTCCCTGCAGAGGTCTAGTTCAGAGCTCCCAATCCATGATAGAAGGGGGCTGTGGAACTAGGGGACCAGAGCTAGGCAGGGCAAGAGCCTAGGAAGGGATTTGGCTTGGACTCTAGAGGATGTGAGAATCTTGTTGAGAAGAGAGTGCTCCAGCAGGGGAACACTAGCTTCTGAGGACAAGTACTGTGTGTGTCTGCTTGGCCACTTGCCAGGTGATGCTGGAGGCCCATGGAAGAGAAGACCATAGGCTGGGACCAGAGTGTGTGGGCTCATTACGTAGACTGAGGTGTCTGGACTTCACTGTGGGCACCAGGAGCAGCTGACCTGCTTGTGAAAGGGCACAAGCAGGACCACAGGAAAGTTTTAGCAGCCCAGTGATAGGCTGGGCCACAGGGAAGGGAGATGATGACTCTCAGTGTCCGGGAGGATGGAGGACAGTGTCTTCCAGGTGCAGCCACAGAAGAGAAGGTCCTGGGGTTGGCTCTGTGTCCACACAAGCAGGACACTGAGCAGTCACATAAGGGCAGATGGAAGAGGCAGTTTTGGCTGTAGAGAGGATTGGGTGGGGCATGGGGGCACAGAGCTGCCTTCCTTCACCTGGTTGAGGGCTGTCACTTATAGGATAAGTCTGTGGCTGACAGCAGGGAGTTTCAGAGCTGTGAGACAGGTCCCATGGTTAGCTCAAGATGAGAATCTGGCTCGGAGGGGCTGGAGGTGAGTGCTTGAAGACCACATTGGTGGTCTGCATCAGATCTGAGATTTGAGTTCAGGTCTGTCTGGCCTTGAACACCACACACACCACACCATTCATGCTGCCATGCATGTGGATACCATGCTGGCATGCTCAGTGCCCCTTGCTGGGCAGAGCTTGGAAGGCTGAGTTTCACAGCCTGGGCCTTTCTAGCTGCAAATGCAGTTAAGTGGTAGAATGCACTGTGACAAGCTCCTGTCCTGGCCCCATTCTCCCCTAGCCCTTCCCCCTCAGGTGTCTTGGGGACACTCAACTAACCTATGTCTCTCTGTGTCTGTTTCTGTGTCTGTCTATCTGTCTGTCTACCCTTCTCTTTATGGAGGGAGGTGTCCCTCCTTACTTGTCCCCCTCTGAATATGTGTTCTCTGGTCCTGACCCTGATCTCTTGCCTGGTTGTCCATCTGCCTGTCCCTGTGCCTGTCCTGGTCTTTCTGCAGGAGCCTCCAGTGGACATGGGTGGGGCCCTGGGGCCAGCCCTGCTGCTCACCTCACTCCTGGGTGCCTGGGCAGGGCCAGGCTCAGGGCAAGGCGAACAGGCTGTGACAGTGGCCGTGGTGTTTGGTAGCTCAGGGTCACCACAGGCCCAGGCCCGTGTCCGCCTCACCCCCCAGAGCTTCCTGGACCTGCCCCTGGAGATTCAGCCACTCACTGTGGGAGTCAATAACACCAACCCCAGCAGCCTCCTCACCCAGATCTGCGGCCTCCTGGGTGCTGCCCGTGTCCATGGCATCGTCTTTGAGGACAATGTGGGCACTGAGGCTGTGGCCCAGCTCCTGGACTTTGTCTCCTCTCAGACTCATGTGCCTATCCTCAGCATCAGTGGAGGCTCTGCTGTGGTCCTCACCCCCAAGGTGCTTGTCCAAAATCATGTCCTCTCTTCCCTTGGGCTCAGAAAAGGGCTGGGCTAGGGGCCAGAGCTGAGTCTGGCCCAGGCAATAGCTTGGGGCCTGGGAACAGCAGGGAGGTGGAATTGAAGATGTGATATGGGATGGTATGAGAGTGTGTTCCCAGGTTTCAGGAGACCAACTTTTTTAGACTGCTGTGCAGTTTGTCTGTGGCTGTACCTGCAGTGGCCAGAGCCCTACCCTCTGCTTTTTTGGGACTGCTCAGTCAGTCAACCTGCAGATGTGGATTACATGGTCAATTGGGAATGGGGATCTGATGCCATGCCCTCTGGATTATTAAATTCACCCATAGGAGCTGGGCATGGTGGGACACATCTGTAATCTCAGAACTTTTGAGGCTGAGGCATGAGGATCCCCACATGGTCAAGGCCAACTTGAACTATGTGATTGAAGGCTAGACTGAACTGTATAGTGAGACCCTGGAGAGAGAGACTGAGAGAGAGAGAGAGAGAGAGAGAGAGAGAGAGAGAGAGAGAGAGAGAGAGAATAAATAAATAAGGTAAAAGGCTCCCCTGTAGGGAACAAGGGGACAGCACCCCAGGGTAACCCATGCCACCTTCGAGGTACTTGCAGTCTTCTGGGGAGAACATTCTCAACATAGCACATGAAGTTTCAAAGTAGAAACTCAGAAGGAAAAATACAGGAGGCCAGAAGGGAAGGAGTCTTGTGGGGCCCCTATTTGGACAAGCATTGGATAGAAAAGCTCTCAAGAAGTAAATAATGTCCATTTTGAGATGATGGCCACGAAGCTTAAGGGGCAGCTGGCAGGAAGGGTGAGGAGCTGGGAGAATGACAGGTCAAGGAGTAGGTAGTGATGTTAGAAGCTTTAAAGTAGAGAAATTGAGGAGGTGGGTCTCCATTATATGGGAGACAGTGACTATTACTTCAGTGGTAGTCAAGAAAGGTGCAGAGGGAAGAAGCTGATCTGTTATGCCTCTATCTATCTATCTATCTATCTATCTATCTATCTATCTATCCCCAGCACCCCACCCCCACTTTTTTTTTTCCCCTTTGGCAGAACCAGGGATTGAACTCAGGCCCTTGTGCTTGCCAGGGAAGTGCTTATTCCACTGAGCTATCTTCCAAGCCCTCCTCCCCTCTCTTTTTTGAGCTAAAGTTTTGCTAAGTTGTCCAGGTAGGAATCCACCTTGTGATCTTCCTACTCAGCCACTGTAGCTGGCCCAGTTTGTCTTTATTTCACTACTACTTTAATATATGGAGAATTTTGAGCAGAGAGGACTGTAAAGAGTCCCCACCTACTTCCCACCCCCCTGGCCAACCTCCCCAACTCTCTACTGTGGGCTAAACTGAAGCAAAGCTCAATCTTCCTATTGTTCCACCCAGAAATATTTCCGTACATATTTTTAGCAGATAAAGGTTTTAAAAAAATAAAGCTACCATGTTATCGTATCTAAAATATAATAAAAATTCCTTAATATTACCAAATACCTAGCCAGTGCTCACATCTCCCCAGTGTCTCATGAATGCCATAGATATTTATTTTTATGTCTACTCAAATCAGTAGCAGCTGGTGGACATGGTTTCTGAGTCTCAACCAGTAGGCTTCCCCTTTATCTCTTTTAGCTGCAATTTATTTACTGAGGAAACTGGATTGCTTAGACTGTAGTTTCCTCCACTAGCTTTTCAGAAACATCAGGAGGTGGCAGTGTAGTGAAATTTCTGAGGGGCTACAGTGCCACCTAAGACACTGTGCTAGCCCAGCCTCCAGCTGTCAGGGCTTCGGGCTTTAGAGGTGGCAGCGGCCCTGGGACAGTAGAAGGACCGTTCTCCCCCTGGGGTTCCCCGTTAACTTTGGGCCCCCGACATCAGCTCTCAGGACGGTGATTCTTGGAGTCTGCAAAAAATACAGATGCCCTGAGTCACATCTGAAACTCAGATTCAGTAGGTCTAGGGTAGAGCTTCTCAAACTAGCCAAAAGAAAAAGCTGAGAAACTTATTAAAAAATGCAGATTCTGATAGAATCAGTAGGTGCGGCCCAAGAATCTGTATTTCTAACAAGGTATGTGGTGCAGTATGGTCGCGGGGGTGCGGGGCGGGCCTGAGTAGCTTGCAGAGCTCCACGGGCGATTCTGAGGGGCAGCCTGGTAAGGAGCTGCATAAGGCAGAGGGACTACGAGGCTTTGGGGCAGGGGTCGGTGAACCCACAGCGTACTGCTGGGCAAGGGCTTCGCGTGTCTGGAGGCTGGGGGCGGGGCTTCGAGCACCCGGCCCTGACTCAGGCCCCTCCCTGCCCCCAGGATCCGGGCTCCGCCTTCCTGCAGCTGGGCGTGTCCCTGGAGCAGCAGCTACAGGTGCTGTTCAAGGTGCTGGAGGAGTACGGCTGGAGCGCGTTCGCCGTCATCACCAGCCTGCACCCGGGCCACGCGCTCTTCCTCGAGGGCGTGCGCGCCGTCGCCGACGCCAGCTACCTGAGCTGGAGGCTGCTGGACGTGCTCACGCTGGAGCTGGGCCCGAGCGGGCCGCGCGCGCGCACCCAGCGCCTGCTGCGCCAGCTCGACGCGCCGGTGCTGGTGGCCTACTGCTCTCGTGAAGAGGCCGAGGTGCTCTTCGCAGAGGCGGCACAGGCCGGCCTCGTGGGGCCCGGCCACGTGTGGCTGGTGCCCAGTCTGGCACTGGGCAGCACCGACGTGCCGCCTGCCGCCTTCCCCGTGGGCCTCATCAGCGTTGTCACCGAGAGCTGGCGCCTCAGCCTACGCCAGAAGGTCCGCGACGGCGTGGCCATCCTGGCCCTAGGCGCCCATGGTTACCTGCGTCAGCACGGCGCCCTGCCAGCCGCCGCCGGGGACTGCCACAGCCACCCCGGGCCCGTCAGTCCTGTCCGGGAGGCTTTCTACAGGTGGACACCTGCACAGGCATTGGGGAGAGAGGTGGAGGTGCTTCAGGAGCTTGGCCTAAATCCCACCTCCTAGTAGCTGTGTGCCTGGCGTCAGGGCTCTCATCTGAAAACCCAACAGGTGTCAGGGTGTCACCAGGACGGTGGGATGAACACAGGAAAACACTCAAAGCCAGGTGTAGAGATACATGCCCTGTAATCCTAGCACTCTGGGAAGCTGAGGCAGGAGGACTGCAGGTTATAGTCTACCCCAAACAGTTTAACAACTCAGGATGAATTGTCTCAAAGGGGAGGGGGCATTGGGGGTGTAGCTCAGTGCAAAGGTCCTGGATTCCATTGCTAGTATGGCAAGAAAAGAAAGCACACAACAAATGTGTCTTACTGTTGATTTGGGTGGTGAAGGGGTTCCTGGGCAGAGCCACAGGCTGGGTGACCAAGACATCCTGGCTTCTCTTTCCCCTCACAGGCACTTGCTGAACATCACCTGGGAGGGCCGCGACTTCTCCTTCAGTCCTGGTGGGTACCTGGTCCAGCCCACCATGGTTGTGATTGCCCTCAACCGGCACCGCCTTTGGGAGATGGTGAGAAGTGGGTGAGCCCAGGGGTCCTGGGTTCCTCTCATGTGTCCCCAGTCTTGCTTGAGCTAAGAGCTGAACAGAGGTCCTTCTGTCCCTTACCAAGCCCCTCATCTTCTAGGTGTCAGCTAGCTCCTCCCCCACTGGGAAACCTTCCAGAGCCCTCAGGGTGGGTGAGGCCCCTACTCTGGGCTCCCCACCACTGTGGAGCTCATCAGGCATAGTGGCCTGGCCCAGGTGGGGGGCCCAGTGTGTGCAGACCAGACAGACATGTAGACAAATAGGGTACGAAGAGATCAGTGCTAGGCTGGAAATATGGGCAAGATTTTGGGGGGAAAGAGAGGAGGAGCCACAATTGGCTCTCCTCTCAAAGAAGGGGAAGCTTCACAGGAGATGGGACATTGGAGGCCAGACTGTGGGGGGTGAGTAGGAGCTTAGCAGGAAAGGGTGCCAGCCTAGTATGAAGAGGAGCATTTTAAAGTGACATGGCAAGTATGGAGTATGGAGACTGAGGAAGTAGGACCGGGTGATGGGAGTATGTTTGGCCTTGGTGTGAAGGGCCTTGAGGCCTGTCCTGCTGGCCCATGCTTAGCAACTTGCTCTGGTCTCCAAATGCCCCCACCTCTGTCCTCCGAGTTGTCCCTAGGTAAGAGGGAGGACTTGGTCCTAGCAGACTGCACTCAGGCACTGAGGATAACAAGGCTAAGGGTCCTGGGCTGAGGCTGCCTGTCCCTTGCAGGTGGGTCGCTGGGATCATGGTGTCCTCTACATGAAGTACCCAGTGTGGCCTCGATACAGTGCCTCTCTGCAGCCTGTAGTGGACAGCCGGCACCTGACAGTTGCCACACTGGAAGAGCGGCCCTTTGTCATTGTGGAGAGCCCTGACCCTGGCACTGGTGGCTGTGTGCCCAACACTGTGCCCTGCCGCAGGCAAAGCAACCACACTTTCAGGTCTGGTGCGATCTGGGAGCTGCTGTCGAGGGTTGGCTGTTGCGTGTATATATTTTATGCATGGGCTTGGGGGGGGTCTGCATGTTAGGTTGGGAGGACTGCTGGGGTTGTTGGTGACAGTGGGCTCTGACTCCTGTGGTCTCTTGGATGGTGGCTCAGCAGCAGCGACACAGCCCCCTACACCAAGCTCTGTTGTAAGGGCTTCTGCATTGACATCCTCAAGAAGCTGGCGAAGGTGGTGAAGTTCTCCTATGACCTGTACCTGGTAACCAATGGCAAGCACGGCAAGCGAGTGCGCGGCGTGTGGAATGGCATGATCGGGGAGGTAGGCCCTCCCTGGGCTGCCGTGGGCCATTCCGCCTGCTGCCAAGCCCCAGGGGTGGGAGGAACTGGTTTGCCACCAGTGATAACCCTCACCCCAGGACAGTCAGTACTTGGAAGGTGAGCTCTGAGGACCCCAGGTGGGACTGACAGATTCCATTGGTGGGTGTGGCTGGGGTGCTGGGAGAGGACAGGAGAGAATGCTACAGCCCTTGGGTGCCCCTTTGCTGATCCTCTTGGGGCCCCCAGGTGTACTATAAGCGGGCAGACATGGCCATTGGCTCCCTCACCATCAATGAGGAGCGCTCTGAAATCGTGGACTTCTCTGTGCCCTTTGTGGAGACGGGCATCAGTGTGATGGTGGCACGCAGCAATGGCACTGTGTCACCTTCAGCCTTCCTGGGTGAGGCTCAGGTGTCAGGGTGGATGCTGGGAATAGGGTGGGGGGAGCATGTGGGAATGGGTAGAGGGAGGGAGGGTGGGGGTGGCACTCAGGGGTGGAGCAAGCAGCCTTAGAGATGTAGGGGCCATCAGAGGGGGAGGGGATGGAGGGGGATGTGAACCTTGTGCTATGTTCTGAGTCTGGGAAGAGTGGGGAGACTGAGGCAGACCATGGAGCCATTGTGAGGGGCCAGAGCCAGGACAGGGGGCCGTGGATGAGGGGAGGAGCGCCAAGGGCAGTGAAGGTGAAATGCCAGCTTCTCATTCAGCCTGGAGCTCAGCATTGCTCAGCCAGGCCCCCAGTGCCAGCTGCAGCCAGGTAGGGGAGGTACAGCCAGGGTCCTTGCCCTTCTAAAGCACCAAGCAGGAGATGAAGTGGGACATGTAGTGGGTGGTGGTGCAGAGAGCTATGAGGATGGGATGGGATGAAGAAAGGGAGAGGGTGGTCTCCTCCTTCAGGGCGGCCTTAAGCCAGCCGCTGACCTCTCTGAGTGCAATCCTTGGTCATAGGGCAAAGCTCCATGTCCAGGGTGATCTTCACAGCATAAAAGCAAGTACTCATGGCAGTAATGATTTCTTCCTCTGTGGGACTAAGACCTGGGACCTTAGTTTCTATATCAGAAGGAGAAGAATAAGACCCAACCTCAGAGGCCCTGAGTCCGGGCAGGGGATGCCATAATTCAGGCTGGGCCAGCCAAGGGATATGAAGAGAAAGAAATCTTGTGGGGAACATGTGCCTGATCCTGGGCAAGATGCCTCCTTGTGGTCTCTCCTGGCCCTCTGCTGCTTGGAGAATCTGAGTCCCTCTTGGCTCCATGCACAGGGCTTGCAGGACCCTCCTCAGACCTAGTGTTAGCAATGTCCACCAGGTGAGCCAGGCTAGGGGGCACCAAGGTCTCTGAACCACCTCCCTCTGTCCCCAGAACCCTACAGCCCAGCAGTGTGGGTGATGATGTTTGTCATGTGCCTCACCGTGGTGGCCATCACTGTCTTCATGTTCGAGTACTTCAGCCCTGTCAGCTACAACCAGACCCTCTCCAAGGGCAAGAGTAAGCTGTTACCTGGCAGGGTGGAGATGGCCACTGATGGGTCCCTGCCTAGACTGGGGCTTCCACAGGATCCCTCGTGGGGGTGGGCAAGAGGAGCCCAAGCCGTGGGTTGTGGTGGCTCATTCCTCCCAGAGCCCTGAGAGGCCAAGGCAGGAGGATCACAAGTTGGAGCCCAGACTGGGCAAATTAGTGACTCAGTGAGAACCTGCCTCAAAATAAGAAAGGGCTGGAGATGTAGCTCAGTGGAAAGGCCCTGGGTTAAGTGTCTGGTAATGAAAAAATAATCAGCCTGAGCATCACCCCTTTTGCATCCCAGAGCCTGGGGGTCCATCCTTCACCATTGGCAAGTCCGTGTGGCTGCTGTGGGCACTGGTCTTCAACAACTCGGTGCCCATTGAGAACCCCCGGGGTACTACCAGCAAGATCATGGTCCTAGTGTGGGCCTTCTTTGCTGTCATCTTCCTCGCCAGCTACACTGCCAACTTGGCTGCCTTCATGATCCAGGAGCAGTACATTGACACAGTGTCAGGCCTCAGTGACAAGAAGGTTCCAGGGCCTTGGCTGGTGGAGGGCGGGTGGGGTGGGGCACTGGGAGCAGGGCCAGGCCTGGGGCAGGCAGACACAGGGCAGCTGGAAGCTGGGGAATTTAAATTGGGGGGCTGGAGCAGGAAGAAGCTATGGGGCCTGGCGACGAGGGGGCTGAAGACAGCATATTACTCAGGGCCACTGGCTGAGGGGCTTGGGTAAGTAAACCCCTGTCTCAGGCCTCAAGGTCCCCATCTGCCAGGCACAAGAGCCACCTGGACAGTGTGTATGATGATTCCATTCTGATGATGCAAGCCCCCGGGGTTGGGCTCTAGGCTGGGCTTTGGGGCTCAGGTGGGTGAAAGGTTGGATGAAGGGAACAAGTGGCTGTTGGGCTCGCCTGCAGTTTCAGCGGCCTCAAGATCAGTACCCGCCCTTCCGCTTTGGCACGGTGCCCAATGGCAGCACGGAGCGAAACATCCGCAGCAACTACCGAGACATGCACACCCACATGGTCAAGTTCAACCAGCGCTCAGTGGAGGATGCGCTCACCAGCCTCAAGATGGGGTAGGTCCCCGGCCCTGCCCCCATCCTGTCTCTGACCATGTGTCTCCATAGTTTTTGTTATCTCTTTTGGAGACACCCAAGGTAGGACCAATAGGGCTGGGCTATCCTGCGTGACTCCTGGAGAGGATGTGAAAAGGTCTTGGGACACAAGGGAGCTTGAAGTAAAAACATGCCAACCGTGTGTTCCAGAAAGTCAGCTGTGGGGTTGGTCAGAGGTCACCTTGGCCTGAGATGTGTTCCTGACCTTCTCTTGGCCTTAGGGTCATGAAGAGGCTGGGCAGAGGGGACATGTGTCCTCTGGGGACAGAGTCCCCTGGCCTTTCTGAGGAGGAGGGTGGGCAGGTCCTCATTACGTCTAGAATCCAAGGACCCAGAGAAGGCTCTGCCCACTTGTTCCTCTGCAGCAGTACCCAGTGGGATCATGTGTTCAAATGCCTGGCAGGCTCCAGGCTTGGGTTCTCCCTCCCTCCTTTATGGTCCCTGAGCCTCAGGCCTATATGTCACCAGGAAGCTGGATGCCTTCATCTATGATGCTGCTGTCCTTAACTACATGGCCGGTAAGGATGAGGGCTGCAAACTGGTCACCATCGGGTCTGGCAAGGTCTTCGCCACCACCGGCTATGGCATTGCCATGCAGAAGGACTCCCACTGGAAGCGGGCCATAGACCTGGCGCTCCTGCAGTTCCTGGGTGACGGTGGGTACTGCCACAGCTGGGGATCATGGAGGGTCCATATTGGGCCCCGGACCACAAGGCTGTCAGGGTCTCTACTGTTCTCCATGCCTAAGCCATATGGGTTGAGAGAGGTCCCTGGGAGTATGCCTGGGGGGAGGCAGGCCATAGGAGCTGGATGGAGACCAGTGGGGTTGTGAGTGGTCTAGCTTAGCTGCTCCTAAGTCCACAGAAAACTTTGAATTTAGAGGAGCTCCATCTTGATTAGATAAAATTCTGTCTGACTTCCCCATGACACCTAATAAGGAGAGCAGGTAATGAGGGTGCTGCAGGCTCTTTGTGGCCCTGTTCCAGGCTTGGCATGGAGATGGTCAACAAGTGAA
Source organism: Ctenomys sociabilis (assembly GCA_004027165.1). Classification (NCBI taxonomy): domain Eukaryota; kingdom Metazoa; phylum Chordata; class Mammalia; order Rodentia; family Ctenomyidae; genus Ctenomys; species Ctenomys sociabilis. The sequence continues at coordinate 36,713 of PVKA01004238.1, forward strand.
TGAATAAATGAATGAATGGGTGCTAACATTTTCCTTACCCCAGCCTTTACTGGACACACAGGTGCACTTTGCTGGGGATAGGAAGGCAGAGGACACAGAGGCTAGAGCACCTCACTTTACCCTTCCACAGTGTCCTCTCCCATTGTCTTTCTTTTCCTCCTCCCCCATTTCCACCTTTCTTCCCCTTCCTCCTCTTCCTCTACTCCTCCCCTTCCTTTTTGCTGGTACAGGGGATTGAACAAGGGCCTTTGTACTGGGCTACATCTCCAACTTCTTTCAAAATTTTAATTTTTTACTTTAAGAAAGGGTATCACTAAATTGCTAAGTTTCCTGGGCTGGGCTTCAATTTTCAGTCCTCCTGCCTCAGCCTCCTAGAGTGTGGATTACTGCCACACTGGCCTTTTCCTTTCTTCTTGCTGGTTGACTCTTTGCTCATTGACTCCTCTTGGCTCTGTTGAGCTCCCTGGGTGGTCGAGACCTCTCTTCCATCCAGGCTTGTGGGCATGTGCTATGGGGTCTCCTGAGCAGGTGTGACCCTCTCCCGCAGGAGAGACACAGAAACTGGAGACAGTGTGGCTCTCTGGGATCTGCCAGAATGAGAAGAATGAGGTGATGAGCAGCAAGCTGGACATCGACAACATGGCCGGGGTCTTCTATATGCTGCTGGTGGCCATGGGGCTGGCCCTGCTGGTCTTTGCCTGGGAGCATCTGGTCTACTGGAAGCTGCGCCACTCGGTACCCAGCACATCCCAGCTGGACTTTTTACTGGCTTTCAGCAGGGTAGGTGCCCAGCCTTGCCCAGAGCCTGGTTTTAGGGCCCCAACTCAGATCAGGCAGAGCTGGTCAAGGCCCCATTTGCAGATGTAAGACTGAGTCCCAAGAGGCGGCATGGCTTCCAGCATGGGGGCTGGGGTCCCCATGATGCCCATGATGGTAATACACTGTGATCAGGAGAGTGAGTCAACATGCCAACCTCAGAACCTCCTTCATCTGCAGGATGGTGCCTGGCGCCTAGCAATTCTCATGAATAGTTGGTTCTAGGACTTACAAGACTGATGCATTGGACAGGGCGGGCTGCTCACAGCCTGCTTCCCCTGTCCTGCCCAGGGCATCTACAGCTGCTTCGGTGGGGTGCAGAGCCTCGCCAGCCCCGCGCGGCAGCCCAGTCCCGACCTCACTGCCGGGTCCGCCCAGGCCAGTGTGCTCAAGATGCTTCAGGCAGCGCGGGACATGGTGACCACAGCGGGCGTGAGCGACTCCCTGGACCGTGCCACACGCACCATCGAGAGCTGGGGCAGCAACTGTCGCGTGCCCCCGCCCGCCTGTGCCGGATCCGCCCCGCGCCTGCCCAGCCCCACCCTGCCGCCCCAGCTTAGCCCCAGGAACTGGGGGCAGCCCTCGGGGGGTCCCGCCACGCTAGTGCGCAGGGCCCCACAGCCGCCGAGCTGCTGCCCGACGCCCGGGACGCAGACGCCCAACGTCTCCAGGGTGTGCAGTCGGCCCCCTTGGGAGACGCGGTGGCCCTTGCGGGCTGGGCAGAGGGAGCAGCACCTCTCGGCCTCCGAGCTGCGTGCGCTCCCAGAACGCCCCCTGTCCCCTGCACACTGTCACTACAGCTCCTTCCCTCGAGCAGACAGATGCCGACGCCCTTTCCTCCCGCTCTTCCCGGAGTCCCCAGAGCGAGATGACAAGCCGCTGCTCAGCCCGGAACAGCTGGCCCGGCCGGAGGCTCTGCTGCGTGAGGCCTGGGCCCACGGTCCTGGCCCGCGCCACGCTTCCCTGCCCACCTCGGTGGCTGAGGCCTTCGCTAGACCTGGCTCGCTGAGCTTCGGGTGCGCCGGCCACGCCTGTGCTTGTACCAATGCCCGACCCACCTGCAGGCGCCTGGCACAGGCACACTCCACGCGGCTCCTGTCCCACCGGGAAGCCTGCTGGGAGGGCGTGCCTGCTGCAGTCCCGGCCTGGCAGCCTGGGCAGCACATCTGCCTGCACACCCACGCCCAACTGCCCTTTTGCTGGGGGACAGGCTGCCCTCACCTCCCACCCTATGCCAGCCAAAGTCCCTGGCTCACTGAGGCCTGGGGTCCTCCAGCACACAGGAGCAGGACCATGGGGCTGAGCACAGGCTACAGGGACAGTGGGGTGTTGGAAGAACTCAGCAGGGGAGCCTGTGGGGCACAAGGCTTCCTGGGACCTTGCACATGGAGGCGGATCTCCAGCCTGGAATCCGAAGTGTGAGATGCCAGGCACTCCCGGTTCCTATTGCTCTGGATTCTCTGCGTGGCACTGCCAAGGGTGGAGGGCAGGCAGACAGGATCATTTCGGGGTTCTGCTGTGAAATCCTGGCCATGGAACCCCGCTGGCAGGTGATGGCTTCCTTGGCCACCTCAGTGACCTAAGCAGGCTACAGTCCTAGAGTGGGTTGGGCTGTTGATGTCTCTGTAATCACACGAAATCCTGCCCACCCAGCCTGAGTTAAAGCGGGCAGAAGGATAGGACCCAGATAGTGACCCTGTCTGGATGGATGTTCATCGGTCCCTGGTCATGGCCACATGGCCTTGGCTTGGGGGCCTGGAGGCTGGAGCTTGAGATTGGGGCAGAGACATCCTGCCTCTGGCTCCATCAGGACATTAAACTGACCTTTTACAATTCACTGGCCCTGGCTGCCTCATTCTGCACCCTGGAGGGGCGTGACAGCCTGCAGGCAACAGCATCATGGGAGTATCCTGGGCAGGCCAACTGCCTGTATAGCTGGGTAGCTTCCTGCGAGGAAGACAGTCTCGATCTGGAAGGGGCTCCAGGCAGCAGAAGCCACTTAGCACTCAGCGCCAGTTCAACCCAGTGCCAGAGGTGACAGCTGTGCTCAGCCTGGGCATGGTAAATGGAGTTCATCCTTCAAGGCCCTTTGAAAAGAGAGCTTGTGCCAGGGCTGTAGCTGTCCTCCCTTACCAGGACCCCCTGGAAACCTGCTGCACGGGCCTGTGCCTTGACTAGCTACATCTACTCAGTGGCCTTGGATGTTGGCCAAGTGGCATTAGGGTTGGGTGAGGCTCAGCCTCACTGCTGCCACGACTTCTCAGGTGGGAGAATCCAGCCATCATTCCAGCCCTCTAACCTCCCTCTGGGGCTCCTAGCCAACTTCCTTCTGCTGTCACACTTCATTGGCCCTGCACCAGCTCATAAGATAGTTCTTGCTTACACTGTGCAATGCTTTCATGTGTGCAATGACATCTGTCTCTCCACAGTAACTGAGGCAAAGAGGTATCCATGTGGCAATCCATTCTGAGCACACAAGGGCACCATCCATTGTTAGACCCTTTGCCCACTGCTGAGAGCATACAGGTTGGGGGCTGGCCATCCTCTGAGGTCAGGTGGACAGAGAGGAAACAAGCTGGGGAGGGACTGCTGAAGGCAAAGACAACTGGAGTCTGCCCAGTTTCCTCTCCCTTAGCTCCTTGCTGGTGCCCAAGAAGCTAGGTATCCTTTTCAGTTTCCCAAGACCCCGCTGTTTGGGAGAAGGCCAGAACTGGACCTTTATAGTTTAGGGATGAAACAGTAGGATGGGCTATTTCTCCATTCATGGTGAGTCTGACTGTCCCCAGAAAGGGTGGCCTTCATCCATTATGGTCAAGTTCACTTTCTCTACAAGATCAATGATCTTGGTTGGAGCAAGGTCCAGATCAGGGGCTCAGCAACATACATGAGTCTGGGGCATGCGTGAAAGGAGCTTGACCTTGGTCACAGTCACAATACTGACGGTTAAGTGCTGGCCACAATGCCCTGAACTTGATCCCTTTTCCTCCCTGAGCCTGGATTGCAATGCAGCTCCCGGGCAAAAGCTGCAGCAGGTGACAATGGGAGGAGTCATGAGGTCTAGGCTGCTCCGCTTGCTGCCCAAGATCATTAATAACCAAGAACTGGAAAGCTAATTAAGAGCCAAATGTAGAGCTGAGCCTGCTGCTGGCTTCGAGGAGGGATGGCTTCTGCTCACAGGGCCCAGGGCTAGCTGCCTTGTTCTTTTTCCAGTAATATATGGGAGGGGTGTGCTGGGAAAAAGAAATGCAGTACACTGATGGTGGGTCAGAGATGAGCAGCCTGCTCCCTGCACAGATGCACAGCGCTCTGCCTCCAACTCCGAGGGGCGCCTAGCAGGGTAGAAGGGATACCATAGCTAATAGCACCTTAAAGAAGGGTCTGAAGAATGGGGCTATTGTTCATTTTGGGGTGAGTCTGGGAGAATCTGACCCTCACGGTAGGATATTAGTCTTAGCAATTTTCTCTCATGTGTCCTTAGCCGAAATCTGTCCCTTCTAGCTTCTTCCAGGGAGCTAGCTTGGGGGGAAGGGGGAAGAGCCCAGAAAAGGGCCAGCATCATGTCCTCCACCAGAATCCTCCTGCTTTGCCCCCCAACCCCCATGCCGGGGGGTGAACCTAGGGGCAGTCTACCACTCACTGCTGCACCCCCAGCTCTTTATACATTTTGAGACAGGGTCTGCCACTGATCTTACGATCCTCCTTCTTTAGTCTCCCAGGTACCTGGGATTAAAGGTGTGCACTACAATGCTGGGCTCTGCCTCACACTTTGGAAGGGAAGGGCTGGCTATTCAAGCCTCAAGGGGCTGGGGAGCCAGAGCCAACCCATCTCCTCAAAAATCCCTCTAGACCCTGAAGAATTCTGATTAGTTCCTTGCTTATGAATTGTAGCAGGAAGTGGTTATAATCCTCTCATGAGGAGCCAAGAAACCAGTTAGGTGTCTGGAGTATCAAGTCCTAGGCTGTGGGTTACAACTGCAGCTAAGGCGGGCAGGTGACAAGGGAGATAAGTATCAGTAAGCAGCTTTACCCAAGCGAGCACTTCTGTGCCAGGCTCTAAGCTTACTCTTTTAATTCCCAAGATGATGGGCCATATCGGCGCTGTTACCCCACTTCACAGAGGAGGAGGACTGGTAGCTTGCACAGGCTGTGCCCTCCTTACAGGCTGCTTTATTCAGCATGCAGGTGACACTGCCAGCCTCACAGAGAGCTGGTAAGGCTCTGCTGCAGCCTGGATTGGGGTCTCTAAGAGCTAGATTTTCTGTGGCCCCTGAGAAGAGTCAGTCTTGCTTGGGACTCTGCTGCTGCAGTCTGAAGCCTCAGCATTCCGCTGCCCCTGGGCCTGGCACTGCCTGGTTCTTCCCTTGGGCTGATTTCCTGGGAGGCTGAGCAGCTCTGACATCGGCCTGTTGCTGAGGCTGCTCCCAGCCCTGCGTGGAGAGCACAGCTGTGGCCTGGAGCCTGGCCCTGTGCCCACAAACACCTTCCAGCACTCAGCAGTGCCTCCCAGCCCATCACCTGCCATCTGCCTCATCACCAGGCCTCAGGTGATCAACAGCCAGGGCTACTGGCACCAGGCTCCAGGATTCGGGGGTGCCTGATGCTTCAGCAGGGGGCAAGACAAAAAAATGTTACTCCCACTTTGGCCTAGCCTGTCCCGGGGACATTACTGGAGGATGCTGAGTTTAGTGTCTCCTCCAGTGACACCTGTACCTGGGACCAGGCTGCGATGATCCCACCACTGGCCCTTGCAAATGAAGTCATGACCTAGCTTGCCCATCTTCATCAAACTGATGCAAAAATGTGCAGGTGACTAGGGTTAATATATGTGGTATCACCCCAATATCTAGCTAATCAGGGTTCTCTCTTTTTACCCTAGCCTGCCTGGCTGCATCAGTGGCAGAGGCCTGGTGGTGTAGAACAAGGTGACCTCATATGACCTCCAGCAGAACAGACAGCAGGTGGAGATAGAGGAGAAAAGAAAACAGACAGTGGTACCGAGAAGGGCCCCAGCTTGGCATGAGAGATGTGGTCACCCTGGGCCAGTTCCATCCAGGGCTGGGGCTGCCGGCTGGGGGGTGAAGGAGAACACATCCACTAGGGCTGGCTCCAGATTGTCACATAAATCAACCTGAGCTTTATGATGCTAATCAATTTGCATCCAAAATTTGGTTTGGAGCCTGGGGCAGCAAGATGATTTAATTTGTTTTGTCCTTAAGCAAGAAGGAATATAATTGGAAAAGATTAAGTACAGATGTTTTAATTGAGTTCTCAGCAAACAGCTGGGCAGCTTCAGGGAGAGCCCAAACATAGGGTGCTGGGCAGGTCTTTTGTCATTCCAGGCTTTGCCACCATGGTGCTGGCCTCTTCATGCATTCCAGGGCACAATGTCCTGGGAAGATGCCATAGTGGCAGATGGGGAAGGGGTGTTTCTCTTCACATGGGTGGAAGCTGATGCCATGTGTGAAAAGCCATGAGAACAGTTGGCATGCGACAGTAGTGATAAAACAGTGAAATCAACTGTCACCCACAGCTCTTAAGAGGTGGAGATGCTAGGGCCAGAGATGGAGGGGTGCTACCTGCAAAGCCCACATCTACTGCAAATCCCACACTGCCCTGGGCCACAGGACAGCCAGCATCACCCTCTGTCCAAGCTTTAATAAAGACACTGAGACATCGAAGGGAGGAGGTGCTGAAAGTTCCCACACAGGGGTGAGCAAGGCACTGAAATCAACAGGGAGGGGCAGGGGCATGAGCCCCTGAATCCCCCAGAGGCAGCTCTGAAGCAAGCTGCTCTGGGCTCCAGAATGGGTGGGACCGGCCCAGGGCTGGGGGAAGCCAGGGGTCAGGAAGGATCCCCAGCTCCGAAGCAGAAGGCACGTGGAAAATGTAGTTCGCTAGCCCCTTGGGTTTCCAAGGTGACTGGTCCAGGAGGTGCATGCGTGATTGAGGAAGAAGTGACCAGGCACCTGGTCTTCTGCCATGGGAAAGGCAGCAGGGGCTGTCTAACCCACAGCACCCAAAGTCACGGAACATGAGACCACTGAGTGCCCACAGACAGACTCTGAGGGGCCACCTTTGGCGTTGGAGCAGAGCATAGCAGCAGGCTGGGCTGCTGCTCAGGAGGCCCGATCTCCCCCAGCTTTGACCACAGCTTACAGGTTGCTGTGCCATCTTCCTGCTACTCAGAGCTGGCACCCACAGCAAGGGTCCTCACACTCTGGCCTTGGGACCCTGGTGCCAATTAGCACTCCCTGTTCTCATCACTGGGGCTGGCCAGGCTTACCTTAAGGACCGGCACTTAGCAACTCAGGCCTGTTAGGAAGGTGGGCCCTGCCTGTCATAGGATGTTAGTTAGGATGGCTATGGCCTGGGATTGGCCCCTGAAGAGGCAGCAGCTGCTAGTGGTGGATAAACAAGGGTACAGGAGGGGCTGAGAAGGAGGGGGAAGGACACAAGGTCTAGTATAAACAGTGGCATTGCCAGCACTGCCTCTTCTACCATATAGAGGGAGGAGCCTGCCTCCAGAGGTAGGGGTAGAGTGTAAAACAGAAGGGTACCTTCTAGAATCTGGCAGCCACATGTGGCCCAGGAGGCAAGGCCAGGTGCGGATCAAGCAGAGTCCTGCGGCAAGGAGACCTCTTGTTGAGGAAGGCCCTTTGAGAGCCCCTGCCTTGCCTGCCCATGAAGGCCTGGGTGGCAATGAAATCTACAGTTACCAGGGATGTCCTGCCATCAGAGCTGAGTTTCGCTGAGGACGATGTTGGCTGTGACAAAGAAGAAACAGGAGAAAGCCCAGAGCAGCACGAAGCCCACCCAGAATGTGTGGCGGAATGGGGACCTGTGCTTGTTGACAGTCCCATAGCCAAAGGCCAGCTGAGTGTCCTTGCGGCAGAGGTACACCAGGAAAGCGGGGATGACATACTGGATGCCGGTACCCGCATAGGCCCCTGTGATGCCCACCAGGGACTCAAGGTCATGGGTGCAGAAGGCCACCAGCACAGGGGGCACCAAGGTGATAGTAGGAAACACTACTCGGTCCACCACCCATGGGTATGTGCCACCCTCACGGTGGAAGAGTGTCTTCCAGTTGTTGCGTAGGGTCACAGCAATGATGGGGAAGTTGGTGCTGATTGTGAAGACAGGAAAGAGGCCCAGGAAGAAGCGGATGGTGGCCAGGCTCACGGTGTCACAGCGGGCAAAGTTGAGGGTGTACATGTCCATGAGGCTGTCTCCACGGAAGCAGAAGATGGCAGTGAAGGACAGGAGACTGTAGAAGGCCAGGATCAGCATGTAGTCCAGGAATACCAGGCGCGTGAGGTGGCGCTTGGAGGAGACAGGGGTGATGAGGGAGGGCAGGGAATGCTGGCACATGAAGGAGTAGACACACACCCCAAACAGGTTCCGGACCCCTGAGAAGTCAGCCAGGGGTGGGCGCCCCTCCCCTTGCCCCTTCCCGATTCGGACCAGGGCTAGCACGATCATGATGGCGAAAGCTGGAAAACAAGACAGGGCAGTCAGCCAGTGGGGATGGAATCGCCCTCCCTCCACCAGAGTCTGGTATGGGGCCCGGAGCCCCAGGGGAAAGAATCTTTAAATGTAGATTCATACTATTCCAAAGCCATGTTCTGGGGTAGGTCAAACAGTGCTGCTGAAAGTAATCAGGGTCCTGTGCATCCCTCTCCACATTCTTTCTCTTTCCTTCTCCAGTGGAGGGGGAGACTGGGCATGTCCCAGAGTGGAGAGGTGCTGGGGTGATTGGCAGGATGAACTGGCCTTGGTCAGTGCGACCAGCTCGCGGCCCCCAGCCCCAGGGCTCTCTCCAGGCCTCTGCCAGCTCCTGCAGGGAGCAGGCTGGGTCTGCATATGGTTTCTTTTTCTTCCCTTGGTTTCAGGATGTCTGCCTGGTTGGGGGGCAGAGGACAGAAGGGCACAGAGCATTCAGAAGGAGGTATCTTCTGCTAGAACCTGAGGGCAAAAAGGCAGGGATCTGCACAGAGGGGGTGCCCAATACTTCAGCAGGCAGGAGTGGCCAGTGGTCCCTCCAGGGAAGGGGCACCGCGGGGCAGTGAGGACTGCAGAGTGCTGAGCTGCTTCCACCAAGGCTGGAGGCCTTGGCACAGGGCTCTGGTCTCCTAGGCCTGGTGGAGCAGGCAGGGGGACCTGTGACATTATTCAGAGCATAAGGGCTTCCACTGTGCTGGCTTCACCCAGTAGCCTTGTGCAAGCCCTCCTCCTGGCGCTGCTACCTGGACACTGGCCCACCAGTCTGTCCTCCAGAACATGCTCCCTGAAGGCGGCTGAATGTAAAGCCCACATGCAGCAGGCTGCCTGTACCCAGCAGTGTTCAGGAAGAACTGTGGACCTATTGACAAAGATCCTTGGCAGTCGGAGTGGTACTTCTAGATCCTTCTGTGGCTCTCTGGCCTATTGGATACCTAGTATACAGCTTTCCCAGAACTGCCACAGTTAGCTACTCAGCTATTGGTGGTCTACTTGGAGACCACCAGGGTCCCTGTCTCCATTCTGGAATTGACAAGCCTCTGCTGTCTCTTTTTAGAACAGATCTCACAGCCCCTCCAGCCTGTGCCCTGGTCCCTCAGATAAAGCCATGGAAAGATGTGACACTCCTGGTGAGCAGTGCAGACAGGTGTGAAGAATGGTGGGTCAGTAGTGCCCAGCAGGCAGCTCCTGCCAGGCCCAGCAGAGGCTCAGGGCTCTCCTGGGGGTGGGGGGAGGCTGGGGACCTCCACTGTTTCTTTGGAGGCCCAACACAATCCTGGCTCCTAGGAGGAAGAAGTCATTCCACAGAGACCCACTAGAAGCCAGGCTGATGTCTTCTCACAATGACAACTGAGAGCAGGGCAGGATCATCTATTACTTTTAATCAGAACTGCCTGACACTGTCGGGGACAGGAGGGGAGGGAGGGAGGGAACAGCCCTGTGAAAATTGCCAATAAAAAAGATGATTTGTTTCCACCTTTCACAGCCTGTTACAGCCCACCACGCCTGCTGCTCCAGGCCATCACAAATCTTTCCAGTCTGGCCTAGTCCAGGGGAAGCAGCAACCCAGTTCCTGGAGCCTCAGCCTCAGCCCTGGGCAGTCTGGCTCCACCCAGAGATTCCTGAGGTGGCTACAGGAGGTCTGCATCTCCCAGAGGTCTGTGAGGAGGACATGAACTGCACAATGTGGGAGAACGGGCAAAGGCTAGCAGGGAGGGTAGTCTTGGTGCCAGGAAGGGGTACCAGGGCGACGGAGCAGGTCCAGGTAGGGTTGGGGCTGGGGCTACCTGGTGTTACCCAGAGGCTGTGCCACGGTGGGCAGGCACTTGGCCCTGGCCAAGTAGGCTGCTGCTGCAAGGCAGGATTCACTCCTGCTCCACCCTACCACTCCTGACCCCGCTCCAGGCCTGCATGGATCTGAGAAGAGGCCTGTGGAGAAATCTCCGAGCATTTTTTTTCCTGCTGCTTGACCTCGGCCTTGGACTCTGGGAATAAGCAGGCAAGAAAGCAGGGGGAAGTGGGCTATTTAGATGCACACATGTAACTGCCTCGAGCCCGGATGCCAGCTAGCGCATCTCTGCCTCACTGCTCCTGACCCCTAGATCTCCAACAGTCAGAGGAGATACAGGTGGACACTGGCTTGGGGATTGAGGAAGGCTTTTTGGACAGCCCTGACTGGGGCTTTCTTTATTACAAGTCGTGAAGTAGGTTTCCAAGAGCAATGAAATTGGGTTTATAAAGCATGCACCTGGAGCCAGGAATATAGCTCAGTGGCACAAGAGCCTACCTAGCAAATACCAAGGTCCTGGTATAAAAAAAAAAGTTAATTCAACACACGGCTGGGGGCTGGGGAGATGGCTCAGTGGAATAAACACTTCCCTGGCAAGTGCAAGGGCCTGAGTTCAGTCCCTGGTTCTTCAAAAAAACAAAACAAAACAAAACAAAAAACACATGGCTGGGTATGGTGATGCACACATGTAATCCCAACACTTGGGAGGCTGAGGCAGGAGGATCATTGCAAGTTTGAGACAAGCCTGAGCTACAAAGTAAGCTGAACTGCATGGTGAGACCCTGTCTCAAAAAAAAGGACAAAAACAGATAAAATACAATAAAATAAAGGCCAGCCAGATAGCCCAATGTATTACAGTGCCTACTTAGGCAGGTGCAGGGACCGGGGTTCAATCCCTGGAGTGCTGTGCTAGCCCTGCCCCCAAGGTGTGCTGAGACTGGCAATAGAGACTGGGCATGGTAGTACGCAACTATAATCCCAGCACTTGGGAGGCTGAAAACAGGAGAATCACTACAAGTCTGATCTGTGTAGTGAGACCCTGGAGACCCTGTACTAAATACATAAAATAAAATAAAAATAAAGTGCACACCTATGCATTCCCCTCACCTAAATATATGGGGCCTCCAAAGCAGGTATCTTTGGGGACTCCATCTTTATGTCAGTGATGACGGGGGATATCTTCTGGAGCTTTTAGGATGGCCTACAAAGCCACAGCTATGGGTGAAAAGATGGGTTTTAGCTATGACTGTGGCACATCTGTAACTGCAGCCCTGTGGAGGCTAGGGCCAGAGGGCCACAAGTGGGACGCCAGCCAGGCCATACAGTGAGGCCCTCTTCTCTCTTGTGCTCTCTCTCTCTCTCTCTCTCTCTCTCTCTCTCTCTCTGAGCCAAGCCAAGCCAAACCAAAACAAACCAAACCAAAAATCATGTATTTCATAATCTTTTTCTTTTTTTGTACCAGGAATTGAACACAGGACCTTGTGCTTGCCAGGCAGGTGCTGTGCCACAGGGTTATCCCTGGCCTTACAATCTTTTGATTAATGCTAGATTAGGCTCTCAAAGGGTTCTCCCAATCCTTACCAAAAAGTCTATTTCTAAAATCCAAATCCTATGTTGGAGGGTCTGATGTCTGCAGCCATTCAAAAGTGAAAAGAAGATGCCAGAACCCTCCTGGAGGCAAATGGCCACTGCATGGAACCCCTGCCCACCTGGGTAAGGGCCCAGAGGGGACAGGCTTGTCAGAAAGGGCGAGTCTAGGAGAGTAAGGCCAGAACACCTGCCCTGCATTGCGGGGAAGGGCTAGTGAGGCCAAGAGTGACCCAGCCAGCTCTAGCAGAGGCACGGCCTTCTGCCCTGGGGGTGCAGAGGGAAGGGAGGTATTCTGGCCTCGCCTCCAAACAGGTGTGTTCCAAGGAAATCTGTACACCCTTGCCTTGCCCTTGCTGGATGGACAGCGAAAATGGAAGGGAAGGGAGTGAAAGGGCGGGGATGTGGACCTGCAGGGGTACAGACCCAGCCCACTACCTCTGCACCACACCTTTTGTTCCTGTCACCTCCCTCCCCTGGCTGCTAGAGGAGCAGGGTGCAACAGCTATCTCCTAGATTGATTGCCCCGTCCCTGGGAGACAGCTGCTCCAAAAACTCATCAGATCTGCTCATAAATCAAGGTGAAACAAGGATGACAGGCATGGGCAACACACTGCCGCCAGGCGCAGCAGCGAGTGTGGCTGTGAGTGGACGCTGACACCTGGGGCTCAGTTGCCTGCACCACACCAGTTCACGCCCAGCTTGGAGGCTGTGCAGGAGGCATAGAGGGTTGAGCGGGGGCAGAATGTAAGCGGTCCCTAGACATTCAGGGCTTGCCTGTCAGATGTGTCTGGGTCTGTCCCTGAGCAGAGGGTTCAGTCCCGAGGGTGAGGCCGGGACTAGTTCTCTTCCTTGTTTGTCTACCTGCTTTCCACACCGGAAGTCACACTCCAAGGAGTGAGGAGAAGCAGCCAGGAGAGCGAGGGAGGACTCAGAGGTGAGAAGCCTGACACCATGTCACATGAGGACTGTTGGGCCTGGGCAGGCTCAGCTGGAGGATGATCTGGGGGCAGGAGACTTCTTTCTAGTATCTGATGAGTAGACACCGAGGTAGTGACAGTGGCACTGGATCTGTGTAGCCCAAGGCTCTCTCAGGACCACCTACTCACTCATCCTATCCATTCCATAAAGATGTACTGTGTGTCGCTTGAGGGCTGGCACTATTCCAGTCCTCTGGGGACAGCTCCTGAAGACAGCCATAGGCCCCTTCCTCCTGGGAACTATAGTCCAGGGAGACAACAGCGGAAGACACAGAAGATGTGAGCACTGGCTAAGCAGAGCACGATGAACTCCAGGTGGAGGGGGTCTAAGACAAAGGGCAGAAGATCACCTGGTGGTGTGGGGAGAGCCACAGAAGAGACCCTGAGCCAGAAGGGACTGCAAGTGCCTTTCAGCTGTCCCACTCCCTGAGACTATGGTGGTCACCACCCGCTCTCAGTTCAGGAGGGGAGCAGCTCACTGCAGGGCAGCAACCAGGAGCCAGGGGCCCCTCCCAGGCCGCTCTCCAGCCTCCGGGCCATTCCATCCACGTGCTGCTGTACACTGCTTGCATAAAGACTTCTGACAGCTGGGCTAAGGTCTACAAGCTGGCCTCACCATATTGATTCACCTTAAGGTGTAGCTCTCCCCTTGGGAGGGAGAAAGAAGACAGGTGCGGAAGGCAAGTCATTATCTCAGGAGCTGGGACACAAAGAGGCATGGATTCTGGCTGGGAGCAGCCGTTCAGAGGAGGCATCCTCCTTTCCCATCTGGAAACATCAGGGTGAGAATAAAATTCACAGGAGGGCTGCTGCCCACCAGGAGACTAGGATGGCTTATATCTCTTGGCCAAAGCACATCCAGTGCTGGGTACTGAGATGAAGCAGGGGAGGTGGGGGCTTCTTCTCAATGTCAGCTTCCATGGATCAGAGGCCACAAACTGTGAATGCGGTGTCGTGATGGCGCCGCACGTGAGGAGTCACTCTCACAATGCTCAGGGGAACAACTGTGAGTTTCTTAGGTTAGAAGAGAAGCACTGCTCTCCAGAGAACCCCACTCCTTCTTTTTTTGCAGAATAAGAAGTCACCCTGGGAACTGTCTGTCAGCCTGTTCTCAAGGCCTTGCTCCTTGACAGAGGACAGAGGGGCCGACATCCTTCTGACCACCTGCCGAAGGCGATATTGATTTATAAGAGGCTGAGAGTAAATAAACTCCTATACCTCTCCCAAACCCCTTGCCTCCTGAGTAGGACTAGATTGCAGGAAGGAGAACAGGCCCTTATTAGCCAGGCTAAGCTGTGACCTCTCCCAAGTAGCTTCTTGTGGGGACCAGATGAGGGAGGAGCGGGTGCCTGAGGCTGCAGCCCAGGGTGTGATACTCACGTTGGTGGAGTCCAGCAAGTGCTCCATGACACACATATTTGGGTCTGCAGCTCCTGGCTCACAACTTCCTCAAGTCAGACCATGGCAACTGGACTCTTTTTCCAAGGTAGTAAGTCCCCTGACTTTGTCTTGCAGTTGGTCATCAAACTTTATCTGACAGATCCTAAGACCCTCATTTCCTAGGTGTCCTGTCCCAAACCTGTGGAAGTTCAATCAGCCTCTTCCCAGCATCTGTGGCCCGGTCCTTCCCACATGCTGGGCACTGCACTGTGCCTCTGCTTTGGGACAGAGCGCGAGGGGTCCCCAGACATCCGAGGCTTGCTCGTCAGATGTGTCTGGCTGTCCCTGAGCAGACTGTATAACCGCTTCCTGGAGAGCTGCCCCCTCCACCCCCTGACCTCTCACCCTAACCCTTGGGGTTCTGACACAACCTCACATGGTTCTCCAAGCCTTGTGTAAAGCTCTTGTTCCAGCCCTTGCAAGCACAAAAGGAGGTCAAGTGTCAAGGTGGCTGTCAGAAGGCTGGTGCTCTCTTCTCCATGCAGAGAACCAATATGTCAGGGCTAATGGTAACAAACGGCTGGTGTGTGTCTGTCACCAGCTTGGGCACTGGAGCTCAGGCAGGAAGCTGGATTGGGGGAAGGACCGGGCACCAGCTGTCCTTCATTGTTGCGTGGCCCTCAGGAGTGCAGGGGCACAAGTGTGTCTCTCCCATGAGCTGGGTTGTCAGGAGGACCAGTGGGGATGACAGGGGACCATCACCCTGAGAACCCCTGAGGACCACAAGAGCTTCTTGGCACTAAACACAGGAAACAGTGACTGGGCACTTGTCACTTAAATAGCCAGAACAAATAAAAACGAGAGCCACATCTGGCAGGAGATAGGAGGGGCACACAGGAGCCTGCACATGGAGGTGTGAGTGAAGCCTGGAACATGTCCTGTCTTGGAAAGGGCGAAAGGGAGGGAGGATCCCTGCTCCCATCAAGTTCAAGTTCTCAAGTCATATTGGCTTCAATTCCTAACTCTGTCATTTTTCCTGTTCTTTCTTGATCTCTTCCTCTCTTCATTTTTTTGCTTTTCTCTTGTTTTCAGCATTAGGGGTCAAATCTGGGCGCACTTTCCTACAGAGCTATATTCCCGGCCCTTTTTTATTCTGAGACAGAGTGTTGCTGAATTGCTCAGGCAGGCCTCAGAGGTGGTCCTTCTGGCTCAGCCTCCTGACCAGCTGGGATTAGAAGCTTGTGGCACTGCGCCCAGTGGCAACTTCTCTAAGAGTGCAGTCTTGGGTGGACTGTTACACTGCCTTAAAACTGGAAATGACGGAGCCCAGTACAGTGATGTGCTATTATCCCAATAATGTATCTACTGGAGGCTGAGGCAGAGGAGTTCAAGGCTGGACCTGGACTACATAGCTACATAGAAAGACCCCATCTTCAAAAACCAAAACCAAAACCAAATCAAAACAAAGAAAGAGAGGGAGAGGGAGAAGGAAGGAAGAGAGAGAGGGAGAGGGAGAGGGAGAGGGAGATGATATGGTGGCACTGAGGGGGGGAAACATGCAGGTACAGTGACTGACAGCTTGGTCCACAGCAATTGCTCAAAAAACATGCAAGTCCTCCTTAGCATCGCAGGATGTCCCCATTCCGAGACACACCATTAGTCCCACATTCTGGGCTGCCTGTCTTTGTCTAAGGAGATTAGGATCATACTGGTGACCTCACCTTGGCGGAGAGATCCTCAGTTCAAGGCCTCGAGCCTCCCAGTGTCACCTGGGGTGTGCTCTCTGGACAGGCTCTCTGGTGCCCCAGCTGCTGTCCTTCCTGGTCACCACCCTGTACCTGAGCACTGGCCATGAACATCCTGCAAATACCCAGAGAGGACAGGACACCCTTGAGCTCTGCCTGGGAGGAGCACACTCTGTTCTCCCCTCAGCCCTGCATGATGAGCTATCTTGTTGGCCTTGCCTATAACAAGCCACCCCAAAGTCGCTTGGGTTTCTGCTGGAAGGAGGGACCCTTTCCCCTGACTGCTGGCCCCTGTGCTTCCCAGAGGGTTAGAACAGTGCTAAAGTCATCCACTCCAGAGGTCTAGGTTCAGTCCTATGGCTCAGTGCTGCTTCCTGAGGGGCTCACAGCAGAGCTCCTCTTTCTCTGTGGCAGGAGGAAGTAACCAAGTCTCAGTACTCAATTAAGAGTTCTGGCTTTGTCATCCTTCCCCTCTCCCAACCCTTGGAGCATGCAGGTGGTGCCTGGGAGGCCTAGCCTTAATTTTTCATTCCTAAGCTGTCAGAGCAGCTCAGTTTGTAACCACAGGGAAGTCTGAGCTGGGCCCTCTGCTGCTGGCTGATTAATCTCTTTCCTGGAGACTGAAAACAAAATTTCAGACACTGTCACTTTCTTCCTCTGAAGGCTGCTTGGCCCCTTCTTCCTGAGCAGCCAGCTGAATGTAGAGAAAGCCCAGGAAGGGGAGAAGATAGAGGAAGAGGAGGAGAAGGAAGAAAGCCAATACTAAGACAAGGACGTCTGGGTGCCCCAGTCTCAATGTGAGTGCCAGAGCTCCGCTGCTGTGGCTCACAATGGTTCTGCAGGTGTGTGTGAGTGACACCAGATGCCCAGGCCCTTTGAGAGGCCCAATGCTTCCCTACGGCCACGCCTGTAACCATGGCTGGGCCAGGCACCTTAATCCACTGAGCACAGGGGATCTAGGACTTAAACTCTTTTGTCTCATCAGTGTCCACACAGCTCCTTGGTGGGACAGGAGGCCCCATCTCATGGCCAGATCAGCACACATCTTGGCCACACACAGGTCAGAGCTCCTGAGGATGACTATGGCTGCTCAGAGGAGCACTGTGGTCATACGCATGAGAGCAGCAGCGGGCACAGCACTGGAGTTGGCCCTGACTGATCCCAGCAGAGGTGTGCTATGTTGGCACACAGCTGGCTATTCTCCAACAAAGGTGAATTAAATGCCCACTTCATCCTAATGGCCTCAGCACAGAAACTGGTTTTCTCTTCTGTAAACTGACCTCAGTGTTTGCAGAGAGCACTTCTAGAAAAGCAAGAATGAAATTAAGACCAAATGAAACACAGGCCCAGGTTTCTCTGGATTCCCTTCACTCAAAGGAGTAAAAGCAGGGCCCTGAACAGTGCCAGAGAGCCCTGGAGAGTGGCCCAAAGGCTGGTGGGTTGAGCTGCAGATGCAGGAGGGCTGGCGGCTTGTGAGAGGGATGCGGGACAGGCCACCTGCATGGGGAGGAAGGGTCCTTCCTGGACTTTGAGAAGCACCAGTGAGTGGCTGTGAAAGAATTCAGGTGGCAGTTGGCAGTAGTGGGCAACAGATGGTCAAGGCTCCCAGGACCCCTGGCTGCTGGTGGTGACAGATCGGAGCTGTCTCACTGGGAGGCCCCCCCACAGCACCTTCCTGAGCCAATGAACAGGTGCAAACCAGAGCCTCTGTTCCCAGGTAAGGGTCTCCTCCCAGGGACCTATGCCTTGCCTTCCACCACTGCCAAGTCCCACCTTTCCCTGTGGCTTGGAAAACTATCTGGGGCACTTGGGGGTGGGGTGGGGAGACAGGGCTGAGCAACTTCACCAGGCAGGCTCTACTTCTCCACGGATGCCTGGAGAGGACGGCGTCTGACCCACTTAGAGGGGAACACAGAGACAGAGGAATGCTTGGTGTCTGCTCTGAATCCACAAGCAGAGGGGAGGGAGCCCTGTGGGTCCTGGATAGCCCAGACCTGAGCAGGGCAGCCATGTTATAGCAGCCTTCATTAGAAAGAATCTAGTTTTAATAATACCAAATGGGCACCTTGAGCTGAGCCAGCTGTTCAGGTCCCCAACTGGGAAGTGTCTGTGGGAATGCATGCAATGGGACTGAAGTAATGGTGCCTCTGTGGCCCCTTCTAGTCCAAAGCCCTGCGCTGGGCATCCAGATGTGAGGCCACAGCTGCTTGGTCTGTTCCAGCAGCACGATGCTTTGGCTGCCTCACTCCTGGGTTCTGGTCCACTTGCTGCTGACAGGGCTGGGGCTCTAGGGAAGCTTTCTGCCACCCAGGAGATGGGCTGCTTCTCATTTTCCACAAGTGGAGCTTCCCTGGAGGTGGGAGGGTAAAGGCTGATGGCAGAAAGAGGGGTTCCCTCCCTGTGTGCACCGAGTGACCACAGTGGGGTGTGGCTATCGAGGCTGCAAGGATCTCAAATTGGGCACCCAGTACCACTGTTTCTGGATGTGGCTGAGGTCATGTCCCCGACCTCCTAGCTATCCTCTAGAGGGGCTTGCTGTGAGGCTTCTCTTGGGATGTGACAGCTAGCTCAACAGACGAGGGTGGTTCTCACCACGGCTCCTACTGCAGCCTCAAATGGCTCCATGGGGCTTGTTCTTGTGCACAGCATAGATGTCTGACCTACACATTGGAGGAAATAGGTGAGGGCCAGTTAGGCAACCAGGAGGTACAGGGCCAGCCACCACAGCCAAGCCCTCTGCTCTCACTTGGGGCTGACCTGCAGTGGCTGCCCAGGGGAGCTGACTGAAGGCCAAGAGGACCGACCCGACACCTGATGGGCTCAAGCTCTCACTTGCTGGAACAGCAAATGGAGACTCTCCTTGCACATCTGAATTCAGAGGCATGTGAAATCCAGGTGTCCCAAACTGACCAGCCTGGTATCCTAGGATATTCAGAGCACAACAGAATCAACATTGATACTTGCCATCCACATTCTGACATTTTCCCTGGACAAGTGGCTATTTGCAAAGTCCCTTAACCCATTAATTCCCATTCTGACAGCATAAGAGGGCTGGCCTGAGGCTCCTTGGGAGAGCTTGGAGGCCTGCAATCTCCCCAGCCTCATTTCAACAGATGGCAGAACAAATTCCTAATTAAGCACCAGAAAGTTTCCGGCTCAGCACATTTATTCATGATTTTCCGGTCCCTTTGGTTCTCATTCTTCCCCTTTGTCTTCCTAGAACCCAAGCCAGCTTATTGCCACCCTGAGCTCCCTACTTGGCTCTTGGAAAGGCACAGCCCTAATCTGGGGAGAGGGAAAAGGATGGTATGTGGCAGGCGGGGGTACGGAAGGGCGGGCCAGGGGGCCGGGCCACACAGCTGCTTTTCGGAGGCAGAAAGAAGAGTTTGCTGCTGACAACTTGGCAGAAGCTTGAGAAGACAAGCAGGGCTCCCACGACCATTGCCTAGAGGGTGTTCCAGAAAACCTGGTGGGGGAGCTTGGCTCATGGGAGGGATGCTGGGGTGGGGTCCAGTGCCTGCTCCAAGTTGGCCTGAAATGTCCAGCAGGTGGGGTGAGGATGCTCCATGAGCAGGGCTGCTCACTTGGTGTTATTTGGTGGCTCTAGGGAGGAGTCCATGACCTCCCCTCTCTTCCTCCCCTGCTGATGTGCCACAGCAGACACCCACATCCAGTCTAGGAAGAGAAAGGCCCAGGCAGTGCCACTGCCCTGTGGGGACTGAGCCCTGGCATGCTCTGGCTCAGTGTACTGAGCCAGGCAGTCTTCCTTTTTTTCCAAGTGGCTACACTACTGGGCATAGTGCTTTCCAAGCTCAATGGTCTGAGAACCTCATGGAGAAAAGCAACTTCTCGTGCTGTCACCCACAGCAGTTCCCTGCAGGCTCTTGATGCTTGATTATATCTCAGATCAAAGGGAGAGAAGAGGCAAACAGCTGCAAAGACAACACATCAAGACAGACAGTGACAGCACCACTGACAGACAAGCGCCTATGACCTTCACAAGCTGGTCTCTGCCCAGGTACCTGCTTCACCCAGAGTTTCCCTCAGGGCCATGGTCACCTGGCACTGACTGCTGCAGGGAGCTGCCTCTAAGGGCCAGAAACCCCAAGAGGGGTAGGTGCTCCTCTAATGGCAGGGGCTTGGAGACAGTCCACCTGCAGTGGCCTTCCCACAGGAGCAGGGGAGGCAAAGCAGCACCAATCACAAGCAGATGGGCAGCCCACTGCCAGGAAACAGCCGCAGGGAGTTTTCCAAAGCTCTGGGACTGCTTTTTCCACTCACTCTGAGTTAGATTCTGGAGGAGGAAAGGGTGGAAATGGGTACGGGCCATTGGAAGGCATCCTCTAGGGCCCTGGGGCTGCTGGAACTTGGATTCAAGTCAGAGATTCCAGTCCATGCGGGACTTTTATTTGCCATCAGCTATGTCCTCTCCCTTTCACAAGCTTCCCCTTGAAGATGAATGAGTGTACCACTTGTCAGATGCAGAGAGGAATGGGTTACACTCATAAGTACTACCAAAGTCACTATCTGTCATTACCCAGGAGCCAGCCCCTCTTGCCTGACAAGAGAATCCATCTCTCTGGCAAAAGCACGTGCATCCCTCCACCTGTGCCCCTTACACCTGTCCTCCTGGGCCAGGAGATGAGAACTGGAAAGACCTCAGCTTTTGAGTCAAGGCTTACCAACCCCCTTCTTACCACTTCTGTGGTAAACAGAGCAGGGCCAGGGCATCAGAGTTAGGCCGGGAAGGTGAGGATGAAGCACATCCTTCTCCAGATCCTGCTCACCCAGAAAACCCCTCGAGATTACCAGGGCTTGAAAACACAGAAGCAAAGAAAAAGAAGGAGGACAGCCTACTTTTCTTGCCCCTGCTGACCCCAGTGCTGGCCACAACCCCTGGGAGCATCTATCCCAACATCTGCCAGTGGGGCTCGAGTGACCCTCGTGCCTGCTCTAAGTAACAAGTTTTCACTTCTTCTTAGTGGTTATTCATAGTACAAGATGTAGACATGATATCCTGTCCACAAACACTATTAGTACAAATCTATTTATTGAATTAATAGATAGTAGCTGTATATCTATCCTATTTTTAATATACAGATACAAAACGGCCCTTCATTTGTATCCCCCTTTTTTTGTTTAGTTTTGTCAAAGATGGATATTCCATTGTCATTTTTTTTTTTTTTTTCAGAACTCAGGATTGAACTCAGGCCCTTGCACTTGCCAGGGAACCATTGTTATTTATTGTAGGTGCGTGAATTCAGCAAAATATTCTAATATACTCCACTGGTCCATAATAGCAGTGGGTTATCTGTAGGACTGGCAATGTCAGAAGTTGTTGACTTGAGCCTTTTACCTCTCAGCATACTAATATGGCTTTACTTTTTTTTTTTTTTTTTGGAACAGGGGATTGAACTCAGACCCTTGTATTTGCCAGGGAAGCACTTATTCCACTGAGCCATCTCCCCGGCCCCAGCTTTACTTTTTATATTACGTTTTTATACTTTTTTGCTGGATGGTTAAGACCAAGATAAAGCAAGACCTATATAACAAGCAATGTAACTTTTGTATCTGACAAGGTCAGTCAAATCATCTCATTGCTATTTGTCTCTCAATAAAATTATTAAAAAAAAAAACAAGTTTTCATTTCTTCCTGGTGGTCATGTTAACTTATCCCTGGCTTTGGAACTGGGATAAAGTGGGACAGCACTCTGTTGGTGATCAGAAACCATGGATGGGGCAGGCCAGGAATTCTGCCCACCCGCATTCTCAGATAACGTACTCCTGTGGGCCTCGTCAGCATCTCAGAACTGAACTTGGTCCTGTTTTTGTATCCTTATGAGGATGGACCAAGAGCAGGAAGAAGGTACTGGCTTGGTGAAAACATGGCTCTCGTGGAGCAGTGGGAACGCCACAGCACCGAGCTCCCAGCCTGGGGCTGCGTGGAAAGGTGGGCCAGCTGCCTGACCAGAAGGTCCCTTCTAACCGAGGACGTCAGAGCTCTCAGTTCAGGTGCTCTTCACACTGGGGACTAAAGAGGCCTGAGGTCATTTGGGAGGAAGCTCCTCAGCACATCTCTACCCAGTCCAGGTCCTGCAGGAAACTGGGGTGGTGGGCACCTAAGGAAGTGGGTGGGAAAGGAGTCTGGGAACAACAGAAGGTTCCATGCTGGAGGCAGAGCAACTCCTAGTGCCTGAAGATGTGCCCTGGTCCAGGCCCTCTAAACAGCAAAGGTCTTCTCTGCTTTTATTATTATTTTTTTAAATGGTAGGAATAGGGCCGGGGGTTGAGGAGATGGCTCAGTAGAATAAGTGCTTCCCTGGCAAGCGCAAGGGCCTGAGTTCAATCCCCGGTTCCCCAAAAAGAAAGTTAGGATTGGCTTTATACTTTTATCCCCATCCCTGCCCCCCTTTTTTATTTTATGTATTTAGTATGGGGTCTACAAGGTCTCAGTACACAGATCAGACTTGTATTGATCCTCTGTGTTTTTTAGCCTTCCAAGGGCTGGGGTCACAGGTGTGCGCTACCATTCCTAGGCTCAATTGCTGCCTCAGTGCACCCTGGGTGTGGGGCTGGCATGGCAGGCCAGGTTCTGCCCCTTTTTGAGACAGGTTCTTGCTAAGTTGCTCAAGTGGTCTCAAACTTGCAATCCTGTTGTAGCCTCGTGAGTGTTGGGATTACAGCTGTGGGCTACCTCACCTGCTTTTTTTTTTTTTCTTTTTGAGATGGGGATCTTAGCATGTTGCTCTGGCTGGCCTTGAACTCTTAAGCCCAAGCGATCCTCCTGCCTCAGCTTCTTCAGTGCTGTGATGACACAAATCCCATTGTATCCACAATACCCAGGCAGCCTTCTTTGCTCTTAGATACAACAAAATAAGTGTCCAACAGACGCCCAGGGCACATGCTGGCTGATGAAGGGGAAGGAGCCCCACACCTCTTTGTCCTTGGGCCAGTTCCGTAAGTTCCCTCAGGTGGCTGGCTGGCTGGTACGGTGGAAGTGAACACACTCCCTATGACTAACTGCTTTAGCGGGAAGAGACCCTCCACTGCAGTGGAGGGCAGCGGCGCCAGCACGCAGTGTGTACTGGTCAGTTAAACCTGCTGTGGATGGGCTGCCTTCTCACACCTGTGGTCCAGGACGTAGGAGGCAGAGAGTGGCTGCCACCACAGCCCACTGGGCATAGCTGTGCCACATGGTGGACCCACAAGAAGGCAGAGTGCTGCTGCTTCTGTGCCCTCCAGGGCACACGGCCTATTCATACCAACCTGTGGGTTGGTAGGAACCCAGTGTGGGGCATGGGAAGTCAACAGATGGTATTCTAGCCCAGCTCCATCTGTGCAACATGACCTTGAAGAGGCCACTTACCTGCTTTGCGGTACTCAGTTTTCCCACCAAGAAAGGGCAGAGAAAGCACCTTGGCTCAGCCCTGCCTTCTAGGAAGGCTGGAGGATGAGGCAGGCCTTGTCAGCAACACCTAGCCAGCTGTGCTAGGAGCCTGCTCGGCCTCTCAGAAGAGGTGGAGGAAGGATGAGAACAGCAATGTTTTTCACTCACCGATCCATCTCATCAAAGAGGTGAGGATCTGTAGGTACTTGGTCTTCTGGACGTCAAAGAAGGTGAACGGTCCCAGGAGCAGTGTGAAGACAGCCTGGGTGAGAAAAACAGAGGTGAGAGAACACAGGGGTGGTTGCACAGGGCATGGCACTGTGGGGCACACAGCACCTTCACATGGCCCTTGCCCACAGGAAAGGAGGCCCTGTGCTAATCCCAGAGCATGTCTGGCTGGCCGAGGCTCCCTGGGTCCAGCTGTCTCACCAAGGCTGAGTGCCAAGTGCCAGGGTGGGACAGGAGGTCCAGAGCCCTGGCTCTCTGCCTTGGTGTGTGCTTACTGTTCAGATGCTACTGCATTTCCTGGGTAAGGATCCACTCCCTCTACCCTGGCCTCTGGCAGGCACTGGGTCCAGGACAGTGCTGGTTGTGAGTGCAGATTACATACAAAATGGCAACAAGGTGAAGACCCAAGGGGATCACCGGACATGTCCTCACAACTACTGGGAGGAAGGGACCTGGCAGGCAGGGCAGATGTCTGCTAAGATAGCTTGGGAGAGGATGCCCCTCCTGCAGGGCTTAGAGAGGAGCTGTAATCAGGAAGCCCACTCATCAGTCACAGCCTCAGCTTAAGTGGCAGGGAAGCCAAGAGATCAGGAGCCAGACTTCCAGGGTGACTTGCTCAGAGGCTTGTCCTGGCTTAGGGAGGAAAAAGCAGCACACCTAGGAAGACTGCGCAGAGGAGCAGGGAGCCAGGCAGGGAGACAGATGCCAAGTCCTGGTCCTTCTCAGTTGGCTGCTCTTGAGAGAAGAGGGGCAAGTGTTTACTTAAAAACACAAAAACAAACAAACAAACAAAAATGGCAGCAAAACTGTCTTAGAACATTGGTCTGTAGGACCCTCTCCACAGAAGTCAGGGTGAACATGGTATAGTCACAGGGAGTGGAGGGGAGGGGAGGCTTTCCATGCCAGATCAGTTGCTCAGGAGCAGAGGAATTAAAAGCTGCTTGCTGGAGTTAAGAGGATGGCACCATTTCCAATCTGCTACTCGGAAGCAGGCAAGGCAGAAGACCTTATTAACATTTACACTGTGCCATTTTATCACGTTAATGCTAATGACACTCACCAGAGATGTGGCAGCAGGCACAGAAGCCTGAAGGTGGGGAGAAGGCTCGCTGTGGGGAGGAGGGCTCTGGCCTGTGCTTTGGGTGAATTCATCACAGCTGCCCAGCCTGGGGCCAGTCCCGTGATAGGCAGGCAGGAGGGAGCTCTGCAGAAGGGGGTGAGCCCGCCCTGTCCCCGCCACAAGGATGTGGGGGAGGCTGTGACCTCTTATCCAAGTCTATTATCAGTGTGAGATGAATGACAGAAGGACTCAAGTGCCGTGCATAAGGATAAGGCTCTAATTAGCTGGGGTGGGCAAGCATCCTGGAAGCCTCCAGGGCCTCTGGAAGCCTCTGGAAAGAGCTTTCTGCTGGGGTCCTCCGAACCGGCCCTCCTTCCATTCAGTAGAGGGGGAAGGAGAAATATTTCCCTTAGGCTGGGGTGACAGGAAGAGGCAGAGCAAGGGTATGCTCCTGGCTCAAGCAAGGGCAGCCCCTCTACAGACCCAGGAGCAGAGCTGGGACACAGGAACTAACATACACCCAACAGCCACCTCTGGGTGAGCCAGTCTGTATGCAGCACCATCAGTAAGTCATTTAGGAAAATTACCACCTCAGGGGAACTTTCCACTGATGAATTTCTCTTTTGAAGGATGGAGAAGGGGATGTCAGGTGGAAAGATAACTACAAAGTCACTTGCCACCAACATTTCCACACAACTGTGGCCCCAGAGAACTGGCCTCCTGCTGTGCCTAGGGGTTTGGGTGGCTCACCTCCAACCTGTGAGCCATTGGAAAACTAGCTGTGGGGGAAGAACTCTTGCTGGATGGTTTAAGCAGGAGTCAGATCTAATCTGAGAAATCTAGTAATGACTGGTCTCCAGAGAATTCCATGATGTAAAAAAGGGCAGAAGAAGCAGAACTGTCCCCAAGATCAGCAGAGAAGCGTATAGCTGCAGACATTGGGCACAGTCCTCAACAGGTGCTGGTTAGAGGCCTGCTCCATCTCTACCTTCCTCTCCTCCTCCTCCTCCTCAGTGCTTGTGAGTTGAGATCCCAGGACAAAGGGACCCCGCTGCGTAGAAGCTGGAGGGAAGGAGTCCTGGCTTCTGAGGGCATTCCTGAGTAAGAGGCCACGCATACACTCCTCTAAGAGGCACTGACCAAGAGAGAGGAACTGGCATCAACAGTCTGGTCCACTCTCATTGGGTGTTCTCGCCCCCTATCCCGGGGGCAGCAGGGGACAGAGCTTCTTTGGAATACCTGACCAACAGCGGTGACACCCGTGGCTAGACAGTGGTTGGTATGTTTCCTTTCCACACTGAGGAGCACAGCCTGGCCACACCACGCTGGGCCCACTGAGTTGCAACCACAGCCAGACTGCCAAACAGCAGCATCACACCAGCTCACACACGCGGGGAGCCCAGCTGAAGATGGAGACCTGGGGCTGGGGCTAATTAAGGAACAGGTGTCCTATGCAAATTAGCTGGAGCCAGAGCTCAGCAGCTGCAGGAGTGGGCATCAGAGTGATGGAGGACAAAGGACAGGAATGGCAGTGGCTGCCAAAGTTTTTGATTTGGTTTTTCTTTTTTTAATGTATTTGGTACAGGGTCTCACTATGTAGTTCAGACTCATAGTGATCCTCCTGTTTTCTGCCTCCCCAGCACTGGGATTACAGGCATGCACTAGCACGCCTGGCCTTGGTGGCTGGCTCAGTGCACCTGAAGGCAGGGCTGGCATGGCATGCGGTACCAGAGATTGAACTCCTGTCCCTAGCAGGGTGCTTAGTCTATTGAGCTATCTCACTGGCCCCAAAGTCTTTGAAAAGAGGGGGTGCTCAGGCTGAGGGATGAGCCCCAGTCTCCTGATGGCCTGGTAGGAAAGTCCATCTCTGAATGCTCATCAGTCAGATGTGGCACTTCGTGTTTTCTTTTTCCTTCTTAAAAAAGATGAAATAAAAAGCCAAGAGACAGCTTATCCTCTTGGGTCTTCCAGTCTAGCTCATGTGACATTATAAATTAGCTGGCTTTGGAACAATTTTCCAAACCCCAAATGCCACCGATCAGTTCAAATTCAGTCTCTCTTCAAGGACTCATCACCCAGCTCATTACAGGAGGCAGGGACACCAGTCACTGCAGCCAAATGTGTTTTTAAAAAAAGAATGACTCTTTGATTTCTAATGAATTCTTCAAACGAGACTCTAGAAGTCAAGTCTGGGACAGACCTGGGGAAAGGGAAATGGGGCCACTCAGACCTCTCTCTTTCTGGGCCAGTGAGTTTCGCTGTGCACCAAAGGCCCCACAGCTGCCTTGCCAGAGGCTTGATGGACATCGGGCAGCTCATGTTCCCCAGGCGCGGCAGGCAGTGCTCGGCCATGGGGTCTGGCTCACAGGGCTGCTTCCCTCGGTGGAGCCCCATGCAGATGAAAAGCACTATCCTCTCCAGCTGCTCAGGCTGTGGACATCCACCTGCCTCCAATTCCTTCCCTACCCTCTGTTAGGTTTCTGTAGCTGCCATAACAAATTACTACACACCAAGTAGCTTCAGATCCCAGAATTTAGCCAAGTGTGGTGGGTGACTTGGGAGGCCAAGGCAGGAGGATCACTGCAAGCTCGAGCCCAGCCTAGTCCACACAGTGAGTTCAAGGCCAGCTTGCACTAGGCAGTGAGACCTTATTTCAAAAGCAAGCAAACAAGCAAACCCCAAAATGTACTCTCTCCAAGGCTGGAAGTCCTGAAGCTAGCAGGGCAAGGATCCCAACAGCAGCACCCCTTCCGCCTCCCTAGGCCTTTCCTGCATGTGCACAGAGGATGGAGCTGGCAGGAGCTGCACTGCTCCAGCTTCTGCCAGGACTGAGACTGGTGGCATAGTAGAGGCCAGAAGGCTCCTGATGCGCAACCCAACCTTCTGCCCCAGGAGACAGGGCGACACCCATCTTCAGAACCAGGGGTGAAAGGGACTGTAGTAGGCTGAGCACGTTGGCTCCCTGGGTAGCAGTGGCTCTGCTGAGACCCACAAGTGGTGTCTGGGTATGGGAGGCTGAGCCACTGACGCCAGCCTCCATTTTTCTCTTAGACTGGTTTGACTCAGCTGCTCAATTCTAGAATGGAAGAAAGAAATGCTGTGCTACTTCAGAAAGCAGAACTCCTCCCTCAGGTCTGCTGATCTGATCCATGCCATTCACAGAAGGCAGGCTCCAGCTCCACTGAACTCTGTTGGATACAAATGTGCCCAGCATTGGTGACGTGGTGTCCTTTGTTTAGTTATCCCAATAATAAAACCACAACCAAGTATGGACATGAGAACAGAAAATAAACCAGCTTAGGGCTGGGAAAATAGCAGCACAAGTGCCTGCCTGGCAAGCACAAAGTCCTGCAGTACAATAGAAAATAAAGCAGCCTGACACCTAACTCCCTGTCCCCCAAATTTTCTGCATATTTAGCTGGCCAGAAACACAAAATGAAAATTTAAATGGGGTGCTAATACCAAATTAAACACCCTAACTTAAGAGGCTACGAACCTCTGGGTGCCATCTCCCGCCTGGTTTCCATCTCAGCCATTCCGACCCTGCCATCCCCTGGCTGCTGGCACTCTTCACTGCCCCATCCTATCAAAGTTGTCCTGTGATAATGTCACTATGCAAGGCCACAGACGCTCTGCATCCACAAAGCCCTCACACAGTCATTTGGTTCTCATGCCATCTACGTGGGACCAGGGCAGGTGATGATGCCATCCATTTGGTACTGGACACCCAGTGCCAGAGCAAAAGAGCAGCAGGAGGACAGATGCTCCTGACCTAATGCTTTTCAGCGAAGGCCCTGCAGAACGCGTCTGTCCTAGTAGGTATGCTGTTCCCTTTGGACACTTCCTGTCCCCATGTCAAGCAAATTCCCACTCTTATGCCTTTACCCTCCTGACTCCTCCTGGCAGAGAATCTCCCTCTTTACTTCCCTAAGACCCTACTTTCTACTGCCTGCTCAAGTACTAACTCTGCGGTTATTTTCGTCCTCCCTGGGGGCTCTTGACTGAAATACCAAGTAGACAGTGCCACTGGACTTCGCTCTTGGAGGGAACAGGGAACTGCTCCCCAGCATGGGTTGACTGTGCAGCTCCACAACAGTACAGTACTCTGAGGACAAGGACTGAATCCTTTGTGTCCCAGCCACCAGAAAGGGCTCCATGCACAGAGGCACATGTGTCAACAAATATGGGCAGGATGTTAAGTTTGGTGGGGGCAGTTCCAAGGGGACAGGTGTCATCCTGAAGCACAGGAAAGGGCAACTGTGGTCTTGCAGATTTGCCCTGTACCCCTACCATCTACTTGCCACAGGCCAGGCCTGAGCTGGCAGACAGCACAGCATGCAGCCACACAATGTACTCCTGCTCTATCCGAAAACAGTTCACTCTA
Organism: Ctenomys sociabilis; assembly: GCA_004027165.1. Lineage (NCBI taxonomy): Eukaryota > Metazoa > Chordata > Mammalia > Rodentia > Ctenomyidae > Ctenomys > Ctenomys sociabilis. Next base: position 65,569 of record PVKA01004238.1, read on the forward strand.
CTGTGGAAAATGCTTCCTATTGAGGGGGCTAGGGGTGCAGCTTAGTGGTGGAGTACATGGCTAGCACGCACAGGCCAGTGGCAGTGGCCCATGGCTTGTGCGCTGCAGCGGGCTGTTTGCATTTATGAAAGGCTCACCACTACTGCACTGGGCCCTGGGTTTCGCCCCCCCCCCCCAACATGCTTTCATCTACCAAGAACAGATCAAATGAAAAGAGCACAGCTCTCTATTTACCTCCTTAGGGGAGTGTCATATCCACTTGTCATGGAGGGGAAGAGAAACTAGAGGAATACAGGGCACTCGGCTCCTGGCTCCAGCGGCCTCCCCCAGGGTGCGCACAAAGGAAGGAATTAACCTTACGGACCGTGAACATGCTGCGAATCCACTTGGTCCCCGGAAGAGGTGATGTCTGAGAAGACACCTAAGGGAACAGCCTAAAGGGCTTCCAAGGGGATGTTCTTCCCAGGCCTACCGTGGGTTCACAGCCAAGATCAGCCACTATGTCTGCCTACAAAACAGAAGGAAAATGCCAAAGCCAGTCTCTCATCATCACTTCTACTGCTCAGCAGAGGCTGACGCTCTTGCAGCTTCTAATTCGAACTTAAACTTTAGTGAAGTTCAACAACAGTTCCTTCTCTTCTCAAAAGAGAGAGGAAAGTCTGGTTCTCAGAGGAAAGGGAAGACGGGAGTGAGTGTAATGCAAAGCTGAAGTGCTGGCCACAAGGCAGAACAAATGTCCTCAGACCCTCCTGAGCAACGATGTACCCAAACCAGCCCCTGGAACAAAGTGGGACACACCAGTCACTCTCTGCAACAAGTAATGGTGATGAGATGACACCGGAGAGGGAGGCAGCACAGTCAACACCCTGATGACCCAGCCAGGGTGCGGCCCCGGCCCTCCCAGCCCTGCATCCCAGGGCAGCGGCTGTAGACACAAATGCCAGTTGGTGGAAGAAGTGCAAAGCTGTGTTCACTCAGTGTCCATTTTTGGAGCTGGGAGGAGGCTTGGGACTGAAGGAACGCACACTCTGCCTCAAGGGTCACTCTGAACAATAATAACCGGGCAGTTCTCCAAATGAGTTTGGAAGCAACACTTTAGTTTTTGGTGCCTGCAGAATAGTGAAACATAGCTTCTCAGAGCCAGGAATTCAGGTATCAGCAACTTCCCTCCCCTCTACCTCTCAGTTCCCAGGGTCTCCAAAGGGGCAGGCCAGCAGCCCTGATCAGAACCTTCTTGCTCCAGGGATGGGGTGGGGATGGAGCAACCTGTATTTCTGTTTGATTTAGCAGGGATGACAAAGGCATCCCTGTCACAAGGCAACAAGTCTTGGAAGGTTGAATGGGGCTACCCTAAACATGGGGATCTGGGGGCACTGATGACGGAATATAGCTTGGGGCTCAGGAGGTCCAGGGAGCAGGTCCAGGCAGACATGGCCCCACGCTCGCCACATGGCTGAGCTTCCTGGAGGATATTTCACATGACAAGGGGGAGGGGGGGATGCCCTGCTTTTACAGGGTGCTAAGGGTTAAGAGCTAATTGGGGTTAACAGCAACTCAGCATGAACCCATCACTAAATGGGATCTGAACTGGCAATGCGTCCTTGAAGTGCAGTAAAGAAATGTTCAAAGATTCTATTTTTATTTCTCAAGTGGCTGCAAACATTTCAGTTTGGGAGTTTTAATTTTCCTAACTCCAACTGCAGCTTCTGGGGGTTCATCCTCCTAAGAGAGGTGAGCCCAGAGGTAGCACAGGATTGAGGCGTCACAGCTTTGGGTCACGTGGACAGCAGAGGGATTACATCCTGACACTCCTGCTAACTGCAATCCCTGTTGAGTTACTGACCTTACGTGCACACAGACGACATTCGTCAGCCTCTAGCCTTGGCTGCCTGACCCATTAGCATCAGCACATACCAAGCAAGCATATCCCAGCCCATCCATCCAGGAATACCACAGTATTGAAGCCAAGCAAGACCTCTATGCACAGGATGTTAAGTGAATGCTATTCCCTCATACCTCTTTTTGAGTTGAGATCTTGCTACATTGCTCAGATTGGCCTCAAACTCCTAGGCTCAAGGGCTCTTCCTTGCTTAAGTCTCTCAAGTAGTTGGAACTGCAGGTATCTGACTAGGCTTTGCTCTGATACTATTCTTATTTGATATCCCTTGCCTCACCCAAGTTCAACAGGTGTTCAGTTTTTAGCAGAGTTGAAGGTCTTCCTGACTGAGCAGCATGCAAAATATAACCACCAGAGAAAGAGAACAGAGCTGCATCAGAAACTGTGTCTGAGGTACATACCAATTCAAAAGAACCATTAAATCTTCTTTACCCAACTGCAGAGCAAGAGGTGTCATGCTACACAGAGGGTGTCTGAGCCCTGTAGGATGATGTATTCACAAAAGAACATGTAGGGAACTTTCATAAATGCTCTCCCCAAGAAAGAGAACAGCAGTGACCTTCCTGAAGCCTTGTTCAATGACAAGTTTGCCCCAAGAACTGGAGAAGCCTGTTGTGAGAGAGGAATTTGTGCCAGGACAAAGTGTCAGGCTACAGACACCGACCCAACCATGATGAAGATATTACAAGCTTTCTCCTGTCAACTGTCACACTGCATCTACCAGATATGAAAGAGGAATCGACAGACAGATGGAAGCTGGGCTGCTTCTCAGCACACTGACCCACCCTCCAGCACTGAGTAGGATCAGCAAGATATGCTGCTTGAAGGGGTTCCCGGGTTTCAGTGTCCCTGGTTCTACCCCAGCTTCCTAAACTCTGCACTTAGAAAGTATCAGGGAGATGAATGGATGGAGGGAAAGATGGAGAGATTTAGATGACTGAAGACAAAGCCCGACACCTGATACACAGGCCATTTTAAAGAAGTATATGCCTTTTGTGAGTTAAAAGTTGAGAAATCTTGGTCTTATCCCACAGCACTCTCCAGGAAAAAAGCACATCTGCGCCGAAACATTCAGTCCCACTCTGCATGGTGTGTGGAGAGATTCAGCAAATGCAACTCTGTCCCCACTGGAGGACACCAAGGTCTAGGCAGAGACAAAGGTGGGCTGACAGGCAAAGATTCCAGCAGGAAGTTCTACAGCAGCTGTCCAGCTACCCAAGGGAGGAAAAAACCAAGTCACCAAGCAAGAGGCCCACAGCCAGCAAGGACCTCCACATGGGCACTTGCTTGGTGCACAAGGTACAAATGCAGACTTGACCACGTGGGGATGCTGCAGCCGCCTCTGCTATGGTGCTGTTGGGACCCTGGGAGGGTAGCCCTGGAGGCACAGATCCGCAGAGGGTGGCTGCTGTCTGTTAAATGTTGACACTGGGGACCCTGCTGCTGGGGCCCAGGGGTCCAGCTGCTGCAAGCCCCACCTCCAGGATGCAAACCCAGTCTTGTGGCTGGGAAGGGGTCAACATGGACAAGCACAGAGGAGCCTCCTGTGTGGGGCTGAGGAAGTATGGTATGATCTGGGGAGCTGGCAGGCCCAGGACTGTGCAGAGCAGAACTCCCTGGACTCCTCCATGTCAGCATCAAGAAAGGAGTGCGGCAGCTGATGGGAAGCCCAGGGCTCTGGAGCATCTTTGTCATCCAGCTTCTGACAAACTGGAGCTCCTTGGAGGGCATGGACAGGAGGTCCCTGGAAGGCATTCTTGAGTTTGCTCCCATTACTCCTGAACGCAATGACTGAAAGGCCACCTCTGAATGTCTGACACTTGAAAAGATCCCCAGATCTCTCCTTAAACATTTTCTTTCTCTTCTTCTAGGCAACTGAAAGTGGTCTAAAAAAGAACCCAGTTTTTCTGAACCACCTTCGAGAGCATCACCTTGGCCCACTCAGATGAGGTACTTTGTGACCTGTGTTGATGGGAGACACATCAAGAGCACCTGTTTCAGCCAAGACAGAGACCTCACAGGCTGGCATGGCCCCTTTGGAGCAGGCACTCCTGAGCTAGGAGGGCAGGGCTGTGTTGGTCTGATGGCCTGAGGCTGATATGGCTACTGTTTCTCTTCCTCTGTCATTGGAGGACACACCAGACTGTGAGGTCTTTTTCTCAGATGAAAAGCCAGATGGTGCCTGGTGGTGGGAAGAGTTCCAAGTATCTGATGCCAGAGCTGTGACTCTTGTGGTTTGGGGGAAAAGATAAATATTGTGGAAAGCCCACAGTTATTGGCTTAATGATTATAAACTATTAAGACTTCTAAAGGATGTCTGGCTCTTCGCAATGGTGACAAAGAGGTGGAAGCCAGGACCTGCACATTCAGGTAAGACAACAGCACAGCCTTGGGCCAGGAAAGCTTGGACAGGGATACAGCGGAAGGGGGGTATGCAAGGGGTGCACATGGAGCTGGTTCTACTGGGGCAGCAGTCAGCAGTGCTTAGGAGGCCAAGCACAGGGAGGTATCTGTGCTGACATCTAGCCCTGCTGAGTGGTCTGGTCAGGCAAACACTTAACGGAATAACTGTTGGCCCTAAATACAAGGTGAAAGCGATACGGCCCCACCTACAAGGACACCTGGAGGAGGCCAAGTGCCTGAATAATTATGCAGGGAGACAGGAGAGGAGCAAGCCACTAGTGTCTTTGAGGAGGGGACTCCTGAACGCAGTGGGAACCAAGGGGCTTATGGGACTAAAGGAGGCCAAGTCACTAGGGTCAGGAGCTGTGAAGGTGGGAGACCTGAGGCAGTCAGGGTGGGCAGTGGGAAAGGGAGGGCTGCAGAAGGAGCCTGGAGAGACCACACTGCTGCATGAGGAGCTTAGGCGCTGTCTCACAGAGAACCGCTTCTGAGGGGCTTGCCAGACCTGAACAAGTGGAATGACAGGAAGAGAACCTCTTTGTGACCTGGGCAATGCTCACGCTGCAAGGTGGCTGGCTGGAAATGTGCTCCTCAGGCACAGAACTGCAATCTGTGACGGGCTGGGGCTGCAGCTCAGCTGAGCAGCACAGCACTTGCCTAGCAGGTGAGGCACTGCATAAAAATACAGGGGATTTTAGTCATGCAGTGAGCTTGAGGAGAGGGGAAGGGGAGTATCTCACCCTGTGATGGAGTGAAAATGTTTTCACAGGTCCTCCCAGGAGCCTGGTGAAGGTAGATTAGTGGATGTACACTGCTTAAGACAGGTTCTGGAAGACCTACAACAGCCTGAAGAACACAGGACGTGGGGGAGGTGGGGCTTTCTGAAGCAGTCAGGGTTTTCAAGGGGGCAGTACCAGAAATAGCCCTTCTGTTTTTGGCTAGCCTAGGCCCAGGTACAGGGGCAAAGACTAAACTTTGGCATCACAGGCTTGGGTTCCTGCTTTGTAGCTACTGGTGTCTTTCTACAGAGCAGCTCCTAGACTTCTTCATTCATGCTGTACATCAAGGAGGGCAAGAAGATGAGCCCTGTTATCTCACCCATCGGGAAAGTGGGTCACGTTTGCTTGGGTCCACTATGGGCTGGGTAGGAGGGCAGCTTGGATCCTCACTAGTCTGAAGAGCAAGAGGACTCCAGAGAAACAGGTGGACTAATTTGTGAGTAATGGACCTCTGAACCATTGCCCCAGTCCTATGGCCCCTGGGGGAAAAGGCGCCACAGCCCAACCAGCTGTCAGCGCTGAACCTGCCCAGGTATAGGGGATGGTGGGCCATGCAGGGGCCCTTGGGCCTGGGGAGCTATTCACAGGCCATTGGCAAATGGAACCCCTCTGCTCCTGGTCCTCTGCCTTGAACAGCAGGGTTCTGATGCCTCACCTGCCTGGCGCTGGTACTGTGCTCCATGAGAGGCACCAGGTGATCACTTGAGAGGATCTTGGCTGCCTCCCTTCCTCATTCCACACTCCTTGAGCAGGAAGAGTGACGGAGGTGGGACTGTTCCACGCTGGAGCTGGAGGAGGCAGGGAGGGAAGTCAGGTGCCCAGAGCGCAGGAGCCCCGCAGAGGAGTGCACAGGCCAAGCTGGCTCCTCCTTGTCCCTGCTGACGTCTGACCTCAAAATAGACCTTGGAGGCGGGGAATGAGGGGAGATGGTACATCAAGCTGGCAGATAAAAGAGCTGTTGAACTGGGTGTAACACATTACGCTAAGAACCCCCAGCTTCCTCCCTACATGGTGGCTAGTGTGCGATGCCCTCCACGGGAGCTGGCTCACTGTGGGGTCTGGGGCCACAAGCTGTGGAGTCACAGAAAGCTACAGGGAAGCTGAGAGCACCATCTGGTAGGGACACAGGAGGTGGGCTTCAGGTGACAGAGCAGCCACTGGCAGGTAGATACTGCAGAGCCCCTTTTCTTCAGGGGACAGAGACTGAAAAAGTCTGTGCAGGGATGGGTCCTGCTGGATGCTTCCTGTCTGCCCAGGAGCATCTTCGGTGTTGATCCCAGTATGTCACCAACAGCACCAGGCTGGAGACCTGTGGATGGCCTGGCCAGCTCCTAGTCCCTGACTGTTGCCTCTGCAGTGCAGGCTTTGGGAAGCGGTTCTGTAAGGAAGATCATAGTGGCCTTTCCCTGGCAGACTGGGTGCTGGTGAGACCCCTACCACTGTGAAACAGGCTCCTGGGCCTCCTTGTCTTGGAATCTGCCACACCCAGGAACCTATATGCTTAGCAAAGGCCTTCAGAGCCAGGCCTGGTTGTGCACACTTGTAGTTACAGCACTCGTGGGGCTGAGGCAGGAGGATCGCCATGAGTTCAACACCAGCCTGGATGACACATGAGTTCAAGCCAACCTAAACTACACAGTGAGACCCTGTTTCAAAAACCAAACAAATAAAAACAACAAAAGGCCTTAAGGGACCAGACTGAGAAGCACCACCGAGGCTCTTGCTCCTGATCTAGGGAAGAGAGCAGCCTGGAAGTGTTCCTACAGTAGTACCTACCCCTCAAGTAGAGCACAGCCACCCTGCAGCAGCAGGGGGAAGGAGGCAGTGCCATGGGCCTCTTTTAGTCCCAAGAGGCCTTGGTGGTCCCCTGGAACCCTACCTGCTTGTGCCATCAAGGTCTCTGGGGACTGTCTCAATCTGTGGCTAAGGAAGTTCTTGCCATGGCCAAACTAAGCCTTCCCTCAGTGGCCTATGACTCGTCCTAGTCACACTCTTATGCAGCAATCGTTAGCGACACCTCCTCCTGCACCTGGAGGCATATTAAGCTGTATCTTGGTTTCCTCTCAGCTAACCCACAAGACTTCCCGAGCTCATGCTAATTAATCATATGACATTATTAATATGCACTGTAATTGTTTAGCTGTTTCACGCCCTTCATACCCGTGTCCCAGGCGTCTTTCTGCTGCCTGCACACCTCTGGGGCTCTGGGGTTTCTGCTTTCTCAGGGCTGTAGGTACTAGCGAATATGTGCACAGCTAGGTCTCCCCGGCCACAGATGTGGCTTGCCAGCCAGTGTATGGACCAGAGTCACTGGCTGGGACACTGTCCACACAGAAGAGCACAGTCATTACTTTAGAGTGAGTGCTCTATTTAATTAAACATTACTGCCAGGGCCCTGAGGTGGTATTTAGAAAGACATCAGGTTCTGCTTACAGCACTCACCCTGCAGCAGAGAGCAAGCATCACTCAGGCAGGAGTCAGCAGGGCTGCCATGTGCCAGGGGCTAATAATCAGTGGGACCGAATGAGCAGAGGAGGAAGAGGAGAAGTCTGGCTTATTTCATCCTATTCAGCATGAAATACTTAGGACTATAGGAAGGTTGTCCTGAGCTACATTACTCTAGCACTACAGGAAGGTTGCTGGGCTCCATGGAATTTAGATTGACCTTAATTAAACAAATAAACAGTGAAGGAGAGATCAGAAACTAACGACTGGGACATTTCCGTAAAGAATATGAAGTCCTTGTTAGCTCTAGCAGCAGGAGTTTTGGATGCAGAACATGGTGCAGCCTGGGCTACTGAGTATTGGGGACCTTTCTATGGCCCAATTTCTGGAGGCAAATGACCAACCAGAAACACGTGTGCACTTGTGTGCCTGTGCATGCACATACCCCACACACTCACAGGGCAGAGGCAGGGGTCAGCCTGTTGGTATGGGAAGCCAGGCCACCAGGATATCATCCCTGACCGGGCTGTTCCCAAACAAGAAGGCCTCATGCGTCAGGCTCAGGTCTGACAGGGATCAGTGTGAAGTATGTATAAAAATGGTCCAGAAAGAGCACGGTGCAGAAGGTCCCCAGCAGGGATGAGCACTCCCCACGGAGACCTATTTGGAAGCTTCCCAACCACACTGGCCCTGCGTGTGAGTGCAGGCCACAGGCAGATGCTACAGCTCCATGAGGCAGTTCCAGTTCAGGGACACGTGTGGGGTGGCTGAGGGTGCCCCTGGCTGCTCTGAGGTGGGCTGCTTATGAGGCCCACCTGCCTCAGCCTCCACCTGTTTCTCCAGCATGTGAATGGGGCTCTTTGATCTCTTGAAGCTTGGCCCATAAATACATGGATGCTTCCCTTTACACAAGGGTTGGGCTCCTAAAGTTCTATTTATAAATGCTTAGTTTTCACAGAGTAACATTTTAAATGCCAGAGGGAAGTGAAGTACTTAACAGAGACCTGCAGCGAGTCCTTCTGTGAAGTAAGGGATCACTTTCGTAACAATAATTACCCCCTGTGTTTGTTTCATGTATTTGGGTTTTCAAATAATGAGGTTTTATAAGGGTTAGTGTGCCGCATGTGCTTGGGGTGGGTAAGGTTAGGACACAGAGGATCACTGCGCTGTCTCCATCTGCTTCTCTGGGCAAGGTGGGGAAGGAATCACAGTGGGGAGGATGAGCAACCAGGGAAGTCTCACTGCATTTCCCCGAGTGAACCGGCTTGCTCTGGGTACGTGGCATTTCCCAGGCTGTACTTATCACTTGCTAGGATGGGGGCAGGGCCTAGGGGCTATCTGAACAGGGCTGGGGAGATGCCATGTCAGAGAAGCGTGGGGTCTGAGCAGATCGCCTGGCCTGCCAGGCAGAACGCAAGTCCCCTTTGTACTGAGGGGCCCTGACCAGTGCCAACAAGCAACATCTGAGGCTGAGGCAGGTGCAGTGAGCATGGCCCAGAAAACACCATGGCCTACTGTCTTGTGAGCCTGCCTCCCAGAACTGACCGCTTTGCTGAGAGCATAATTTCCAGTGGCACTGGGACTGAACACTGTCCTCTAATCTGGCACGTCAGGTACTGGCCACAGCAGAGACAAGACATGGGGTATGATGGATGGTGGGCTTAACGCCAGCCGACAGGACCCATGTCCCTGAGAGTGCCATTAAAAATAAAAACAAGTTCTCTCACAGAGTAGGAGGCAGTGGCTTAGGCCAATCACCCAATGGGCAGTGGGGTGGGGAAGGGAGGCAGTCACAGCCATCTCAGGGAAGTGTCACCCAGGAGTCCTTGGGAAGGTGAGGGGAGGAGGGTCTAGAGTGCAGCTGGGCAGAAGCTTGACAAGTACAAGGACAGCCAGAGGCTGCAGTGCGAGTATGTACATGAGTGTGTGAGACAAAGCTGTGGTGTGGCTTCTGGGGTCCCTGGGAAGACCAGCCAGTGTCAGAGAGTGACAGGTAGCCTGGATTTCACTCAGAGGGGTAGGGAGTGAAGGGAGAGTTAGCAAACAAGAGGCTGCTCTCCAAAGAGACAGAGACAAGAGATGCAGATAGCTCCCTAGGAAAAAGAGAGAGAGAGAGAGAGAGAGAGAGAGAGAGAGAGAGAGAGAGAGAGAGAGAGAGAGAGAGAGAGAGAGAGAGATTTCCTTGAGAAAGAGACAAGTGAAATTTTCCAAGTCCTCACATCACTCTGCCTGGGGTCAATTGGGACTCAGCAGCTCTCTGAGTAGTGGGTGCCTAACTCTCTGTGAGTGGGGAAGATTCATTCTTCCTCAAGGCTTCAGTTCCAGGATGAAAGCAGAGCGCTCAGCAACTCTGGGCATAGACTCAGGGACATGCACACCCTCAGCAGCTGAGGGAGACGCTAACCACCTTCACCCTCTGCCCTTCTGGGCACCGGTTGGGCTCAGGCTCCACGCACCTTGGGGACACTGGTTATGACAGACATCCTAGCCACGGATGCCTGGGGGGAAGGGTGAACAGTACGACATACCCTACTTCCCAACATCTTCAGAGGCAGGCTGGGAAGAAAAGGATAAGGGAGAAGATGGGCAACCTTTCAGTGAGTCCCCCAACTCACCAGACTTTCAAGGTGTGAGTGTGACGCTCATCTGAGGGAAGGGAGCTGGCATACAAGGGAGGAAAGGGCTTGCTTTTCCCCCTTTTTGCTCTTGCTTTTGCTCTCTGCTGCCGCCTTGAACTGTGCCCCTGTGCCACACCACACACCACTCTTTTTTTTTTTTTCTCAGCAGCACCAGGGATTGAACTCAAACCTTTGTGCTTGCTAGGCAGGCACTTATGCCGCTGAGCTATATCCCAGGCCTCACTACCCTGCTTTAGAGCTAGCTAATTATGGACTGAAACCTCCACAAACTGTGAGCTAAATAAACCTTTCCTTCCTTAGTTATGAGCATCAGGTATGTTGCCTTAGCAATGAGAGACACCCCAGATCCTGTAAGTACCCCTGCTCATCCCAGGCTCCCAGTTTCCAGCAGGACAACCCCAGCCTGATTCCTCCATAGACAGCTTGTTTGACGAGTCCTCCTGAGGACCCCCTTTCCTACCCTGCCACGCCCTGCTTTCACCCAGGTCCTGACCCTGCACAAAGCCAGGGCAGTGGTCATCTGTTTCTCCTGGAGTTGTACCCTGAGGCACCAATGCAGGAGCAAATAAGCTGTGTCCAACACACGGCCCTGAACTTGCCTGACTCCTGAGAGGTCACTGCTGCTCCTGAGACACGTTGCTTCATGTTAATTTTCCCTCCTCACTGGTCCTGAAGGCCTCTAGGCTGCCTTCTGCCCCAGATGTGGTATGAATACTCAAGTGATGGCAGTGGTGACCCACTTATTAGCAGATGCCACAGCCTGAGGGCCCGGTGCCTGATGCTGAAGGTCCAGAGACCAAGGCAGGGGAAGGCAATGTCCTTGGTGACTTTTTTTTTTTTTTGCAGAACTGGGGATTGAACTCAGGTGCTTGCGCTTGCCAGGGAAACGCTTATTCTACTGGGCCATCTCCCTTGCCCCTGGCAATGTCCTTGGGAAGAACACTCAATTCCAACCTTATCAGAGCAAGAGGCAATGGCCACCTGGCTACTGGGAGCAAGGAGTAACAAAACAATGTGTCAAAATGGGAGGACAGAATGTCCACAAATACAGGTCACTCACAGATACCACACCTGGGTACTGTTACCTCAACCCCTGCAAAGGTCAGTGCTGACAGGGCTGCTCCACAGCCAGGGCCACCCTGCAAGGCAAGCGGAGCAAGGTAGAAAGCCATCACTTCCTAACCTCAGTTCTACCCGCTGTCAATGAACTGATGCCATGTGCTGTACCACATGGCCAGAAGCCCTGAATCACCGGAAAAAAACAAGTGACCAGTGCCAAGTGGCCATGGGATAGACCTGGGAGAGGAAATGTTTGGGTCTTGAATAATTATGCCTCTGGTGGTGGGCTGCTCCCTCTGCACCCCTCACCAAGGGGGTCCTTCCCTTTAGCAGCCATTTCATCACAAAGGGGCTGTGTGCTAAAAAGAACCAAGGCCAGTGTGGCAGTATGAACTGGAGCCAAAGAGAAATTAGGAAACGTGATTTTTAGACCACAGGGTGCTTGGTGAGGCCCTGTAAGGCCACTTCCCATTTGACCTGAGCTGACTCTCAGAGCAATCTACAGCTAGGAAGCATAGCAGGCGTAATTTCTGATGTCCTACCATCTTCTTAACAGGTGCCCATGAAGGGAGCTGGAGAGTGGCAGTGCACTTGCAGGCCCTTGCAGGCAGTGTCTCTCTTCAGTCACCTGTGCTCCAACTCCTACATCAAGGCAGGGTAGCAAACAGCGTGACCTAGTCCTGTTCCGAGACCCCTTGCTCAATACGGTCAGTTTGTGGCTGGGTCTCCAGCCAGCATAAGCTCAGTGCTGCCATCTGCACTCTGTGCTGTTAGGGTGATGCCTGCTGGGCTGCCTGTGACCCGGCAGCACCTGCTCACTTGCAAGTAGCGGATGCTACCCTCTTTTCCAAATAGTGAAAAGCTTTCAGCACTCTGGAGTTCCCATGGCCCCTTCAGGGTTTCCCTCTGACACCCTCCAAGAGGAGGGATGAAATGATGGGCTGGGAGGTGCTTCAGGAATGCAGAAGGGCAGTGAGACCTGGGCAGCCCCTGACCCGAGGAGAGCAGTGCAACACACACACACACAGGAAGGAATGAAATGCCAAATTCTGACTCTGTCTTTAGCAAAGCCAGAGAAGCATAGTAGAAAGAATCCCGAGATGCTCTGAAGCCTGGAGGCAATGTTACCCATTTGAAAGAGCTGGGGCCCTGACATTTTCCCATTCCATTCTTCAAGGAGCAGGGAGTGGGGCTGGGAGCTCAAGAATCAGGGTCAGCTGAAAGCAGAGCCTAAGAACCTTCACGGGCCTCACTGGCAAGGCCCAGCCATGCTGGCCCCAGCTGTGCAGCACGTGGGGGCACCTGAGAGCCACGCAAAGCAGCACGCGAAGGCTTTAGGGAAGCCTCTGCCTCACAGCACCCTGCTCTGTGGCCACCACAGGAAGGAGGAACTGACTCATGTCAGCTGCTGGGAATCACATGATGCAGACAGGGGTCGAGGATGTGCAGAGGAGGAGGAATTTTCCATTCGTTAAGGTCAAGGGCTTTGGGAGGCAACTGGTAGGTGCTGGTGGAGAAAGCTCCTTTCTTAGGCATAATCATGATGCTACACACAGGCTAGCCTTGGAGATAGAATATCTTAGATATTCTTATTCTGTCTGTGCTTCTCAGGAGCTTTCCTGGGAAGAAATAGAAGAGATGGTTTCCAGAGGACTTTCTGAAAATTAAGCCACAATATAAAAGCCTGTATCTTTATTTCACAGAACATACTGTCCCAGAATAGCAATGAAGATGTGGCTATTACTAGGCCCTTCTAAAAATGCAGGCCGGGCAGGGGCACCATCTACCTGAGACAGAGTGATGATATGCTCATGGTGTGGCAATGTGCTTAAACCCACCTGCCTGTGCCCTGCTTTGAGGACTGTTTGGGTAGAGCCCTGCTGCTGGCAAAACCAGAAATATCTGGGCGGGGGGGGGGTACTATGGCATCGTTACAAGGGATAGGTGATCTGAGCCTGAATATTCCAGGGCAAGGAGAAAGGCTGGCCCTTTTGGCATCTGAAGAGGGTGCCTGCTGGAATCCAGCTCCCTGGGCTGGGGAGAGGAAGACACCCACTTCACCTGCAAGAGGGCTCTAGTCAGAGGAAGGGAACCCCCAGCATTGTCTACCCCCAAGTCACTAGAGGAGGAGAGCTTCAGAGATGAAAGCATTAGCATCGAGGGTCCGGAGGCTCTGCTGTTCTGCAAGACCGCAGACCCTAGAAGCCACATGGACAGCAGTAAGACGACCTCTGAAATGATGCTTACCTGTCTCAAGTCCCTCATAGCCGGGCATGGTGGCGCATGCCTGTAATCCCAGCACTCGGGAGGCTGAGGCAGGAGGATTGTTGTGAGTTCGAGACCAGCCTGAGCTACAAAGTGAGTTTAAGGCCAGCCTGAACTGCATAGTGAGACCCTGTCTCAAAAAAACAAAAAGAAAAAAAAAAAAAAAAAGTCCCTCAGAACAGGAAGAAGAGAACAGGTCAGGCCAAAGGCTCGGGCAGACAGAAGCCCAGGAGTGAAGAGGTGTGAGGGTAGCAATGGGGTGAGGGGAGGATGGGCCAGAGAACAGCCCCCAGAGGGGCTGTAGCCTTCTTGATCCTTTTCTGCAGCTCCCAGATCACCCCAGGTCTGGAGCATTCGCAGGCACCAGGACAATTAGCTCTATGAGTTATACATGCAATATCTGGGAGATGAAGGCAGTAATTAATGCACGTCTGCCTTCCTGAGGGCTTCCTCCTGTTCGGTCAGAATTATTGAGACTAGTGGAAGGAGGCTTCCATCACAAAGGTTTATAGGAATAAGTGAAGGCACAATTTAATAAGGTAATAATAACGCTTCTGAATAATTTACCAAGCAAATGACAGTAGCCAATACTCCCAGGGCTTGGTCGCCATTCTTCGGGCATGAGGGGGAATGTGCCAGGCAGGGTCTGCAGACTCCAGCGAATCTTCTCCCAGGCAAAGACCCTGGAGTGGCTCAGTGGCTATTGCTCCTTTCTGGAGCCTCCCAGCCTCCTCTCTCCATCTCCTCCCCTGCCCACAGTGGAGTGGGAGGAGGGGTCCAGAAAGGCCTTACACTTATGGACACTTTGGCTAATTTTATCAATTATAGCGCGTCAAAATGCTAAGACGTTGGCAAGGCCTCAGTCCCTCATCCTCCTGGCTGCTATGCTGGGTCCTGTGCTACCATCAAAGCTGGGGGTGGGGTGGGGGGTGGAGCAGGGTACCAGACAACCCAAACTGCCACCTCCTTCCCACCAGACCTGCCATGGAGGATCAGAGACTAATTCTAGTGCAAGACAAATTGGGGGGGGGGGTCCAGTGTGCAAGAGGGAAACACTGACCAACTGCTCATAAAAGCAAACAGGACATCTTTCCTGTCGGTTAGGCCACACACTCCTTTCATAGGTCTATGAGCCCAGACTGGGGAGGCACAAAGAAACCATTCAGCAATTGCTGGGGATAATAAGGCTGGACCCAAATGACACAGCTGGCAGGGCCTGGTGAAATCTCTGCTAGGACAGAGTTGACTGAATCAGGAGGCTACTACCTGAAAGTCCGGGCCCTTTCCTAGCCTCTGCCTTGCCCTTCAAATCAGCTAAGTGGCCACGCGTCTAACTGTGTGTCACCCCACACACCTGAATCTGTGCCAGGGCTGAGGAGAACTGAGGGAGGCAGGACGTATTAATAGATGCTGCAAAAGCTGAAGGGAAACATTTGTGAGCTCCGCCCACGAAGCAGGCAGAGATAAATAGCTGCCTCTGGCCCATGTCTTATTACAAGAAGCCCAACTGGCCCCACCCCCGCCGCACTGTGGCCCAAAGCAATCAAGAATGAGCCTAGAGATTCATCTTCTTCCCCTGTCCACAGGGAGGTAGGCAGACAGGAAGACAGCTGGGCTGATCCTTCCCTGTCTACAGAGCCTGACTGTGGCCAGGGTCAACTGTAAGTTGGAGCAGTCCCGCACACCTTGTCAGGAGACCCAGCTGCTGCCTGAGCACTCCGGGTTGGAACAGAGTAAGATCAAAACACAGCATGTCTGTAGCTCAAGATCTGGGAGGTCAAAGTGCTTTGCAAAGAGCATCCCTCGAGCCCTGGGCTAGTCCATGGCCCAGGAGCTGGCAAGACGCTGGATGCGAGCCCTAAACAATGTCTAACTTGAGGCCTCAGGACACTCTGGGGCTAGGGTCTTAAGTGACATGGTCCATTTTCTGCTAGAGCCAAGACCCTAGGATTCAGCCATAGTAATGAGAGGTGTAAGTGCTGCCTCCCTGAGTTCTCCCCAAAAGGAAGGGTGGTCCAGAGCCCTCTGCACCCAGGACGGCTCCAGCTCCTCAGGCTGGGTGGGGATGCTCACCAGATAGATGTGGTAGGCATCCACTCGGCGCAGGGGGCCCCAGCACAGGTCAGTGTCGTTGTACTTGGTGTCTGCCTCTACACCACAGGAGTCGTTGCCAGAGGCACTGCTGAGAGAATAATACCAGGCCCAGGCTCAGGGTGCCCTCCTTAGTCCCCTCCACAATCGGACTTTGTATAAACCATCTTTTAGGATGTGGCCCACTTATTTGTAGTGACTCGGGCCCTCAGGGGAACCTTCCCACCGGGCCAAGGAGGGGACAGCAATACATTGTGTCTCCCAGGGAAAGAGGGCAGTGCCAGTGGTGGCACTGTGGTGAAGGGCCTTGGGGGGGGTCTACCCTACTCTCATCAAGTGCCATGCACGCGCTTGGCACGGTGCTTCTCTGATGGCCGTTGCCCCTGTGGCTGGGGAGATGCAATGGGCTATTGCCAGCCTGGGGACTGAAAAGGGTACTCACCAGGTCACCTGCATGAGGGACAAGGGCACAGCTGCTGCATAGATGGCCAGGTCACCATACAGGTAAATGATGATGCAGAAATAGAACAAGTTGACCCCGACTGAAAGCAACAAAGTCACTAGTCAGGGAGCCAGAAAGAGCAGGTAGCGCTTCTTTCTGACAACTAAATGTCTACTCTTCTGTAGCTTCCAGCTCCCAAGCTGCTTATTTCCTACAAAAAAGTGGAGACATGACCTCCACTTCTGTTTCCTGATCTGCCTGGCAACTGTGACACTGGCAGGAGACATGCTGCACTGAGAGGGCTCTGTGAAGCCCACAGACACTAGAGATTCTGGATCTGGACCAGTCCAAGGAGAGCATGAGGGATGGCTGGCCCAGAGGACCCGATGGCCCAAGGGTCCTTAATGCTGGCACAGGCCATTGGGGGAGGGGAGGTGACATCTTGAGCCGGGACAATGAGTGCCCTAGGACACTGGGGTCAGGGGCTCCTCTGCAGCCAACACCCAGCTCTAGGACAAGAGGTCACTACTGAAGATTCAAAGCAGACAGAGTGATGGGAAATGGTCCAGTTCTCCAAAGTGGAAATTGACAGCATGGAAAACGCTTTGTTTCCAAAGACTTAGTGCTTCTTTGTGAATCTGATTAATCACCCAACACCGGGTGGCCCAGCAATGCCTGAGGTGGGGGGGAGGGGGCGGCAGTGCTCCCTGCAGGCTCCCTTTCTTTCCAGCAAGGTAGAGAGAGGGCTAACTGGAAGGACCATGACATTGGCTTGCCCTCTGCAGATGCAAAACATGCCCCCTTCATGGCAGGAGCCTGAGCCAGGGTCTGGGAATGTAAAACTCTCGTCCTAATTTCAGCAGACTCGTTTCTCAATCCTGGCAAGTCCCAGACATCTACCTTGTGTGGCAACAAGAATTCCACCCGTTACCTGCCCCAAATAATTCCAGCTATAAAGATCAGGGGCAGAAGCCCTGGAGAAAGCACACTGGGCTCCATACTATTTGGGTTAGACCACCAGTCTAAAAGTCAGCCTCAGACAACTAGTCTGAGCAATCAGCTCAAGGCTTTGATGTCACCAGTCTCAAGCTGCTGGCTTTCTCTAAGAACAGAAAAAAAAAGTGACAGTTCCTTTCTAATCCTGGTGGCTCAAAAGAACCTGCAGGGTCCCCGGGGAAAAGCCTAGAACATGTTACTCCTTGGCCACATAAGGTCAGTTCTACTCCTACAAATTTAGATGAAAAACAACAGCAAAACACACACAAGCCGGCACAGTACTGGGGATTGAACCTAGGGCCTTTGCACTGAGCTATCTTTGCCCACCACCCCCTCTGGAGATGGTCTTAGTAAGATGCTAAGCTGTTCAGGTCGGACTCATGCTCTAGTGTAGAATTCTGCCTTAGCTGCCCAGAGTGCTGGGATTATATGCCCATACCACATCAGATTCTTTTTAATAGATTCTTTTTTTTTTTTTTTTTTTGGCTGAACCAGGGATTGAACTCAGACCCTTATGCTTGCCAGGGAAAAACTTATTCCAATGAGCCATCTCCCTGGCCCCAAGCTAACAGATTCTTAAAGGCCTCTGCTTCTTGAACACATCAGTTGGCATGCCCTTCCCTGACACATCAGAGCCCCTGGGGCTGTAGTCACTCACATGTGCAGCCCACCCCCATCATCTTGCCTTTTTACTCTGACATCAATGTTCTCGGCAAGGAGGCACTGTCACCTCCGTCCGTACTCCTTTCCAGCCACCTGCCAGCGGCTCCATGTTGACAAAATTCTGGCTGTTTATAAACTGCCACCAGCTCTCCCTGATCAATAAAATTTCATTACTAGTTACAAAGTAGGAAGATCAACGGGCTTCCTTAGAGGATATCAGCAACAAGGCCTGGCATCTCTAAGAAATGAGTACAGACTCCAAGGGAACACCAGGGAGGGCGGCAGCCCTGCCGAAGGTGAGGGTGACAACTGAACAGTCTGAGGTATGAACAGAGCAGAGAAGGAGTGATTATGACTCCAGAGCTCACTGGAGACATCTACCTAGACAGCGCTCACTGTCATAACTAGGAGGTGCTCTGGGCACCTGACACCAGGACGCTGCCAAGCGTCCCGCACCACCCAGGACACTGTCCACTGTGCTGAGCTTGAGAAACACTGCGGGAGATGGCAAGAAGGTTCTTCCATACCCAGCCTGCTCCACACAAGCGAGGTGCTTTCTGTGAGACTTAGGTGAACACACTGTTGGCCTGTGGGAGTGGGGGACGATGACAAAATGAGCCACTCATTCCTAGAACTCTTACAGAAATGGGGGCAGAGGCAGAACATAAAAAAAAATAAGAAAGGAGGCTCAGAAAAATACACACTCTTCCTCTGATGTGCATTATACTTTGAAAGCTTTCTTTTGGAAGAGGACTGTGAGGTGCCAGGCGGAAGTGGTTGTGGTGTCTCAGTCTGGTGAGGTGGGGTGGGATGGAAATGGGACAAAGGAAAAGCACAGAGGCGGGCTGGGCACTGGGAGCCCAGTGAGGAATTCTGGGAACCCTCCCGGAGGCCTGTCTGGGAGCGAGGGTGGAGCCAGGCCTTGGCAAAAGTGTGCTGATAGTCCCTGCCTCCTGGGCAGCCTGTCAGGCAGCACTGCCAGCCACAAACCCAGGACCTAGTATCCCAAAGAGTGGCAGAAAAGACCCTGCTTTGTTGCCCTTGCTCTAAATTCAGTGCAGTCACACTCAAGACGAGAAAGAATGGGTAGTGATGCCCCATTCCAGGGGCTTCAACAGAAAGAAAATTTTCTGATAGCTGTAAGGTGAGGGCCTAGTTCTCACGGAAGTGGAAACACATAGGTTTGGGACCTAAAAAGAAACTCTTTCAATAGCTCTTCTTCTAAAAGCTCAACATTTGCCACAGAGATACATGGTAGGAACTGGGTGTATCACTGCAGGCTGTAGCCAAATACCCCCTCCCTGCCCCCCCAGCAGCAGGCAGCTGGGAAGGGAGCACAGCACCTCCTTGCTACAGGGCAACCTGGGCATGGGCTCCAAGCGCCCTCTGCTGGCCACCCGCAGGACAGGACAGGCAAGCTCGCAGAACAGGATGTTTGCCACAACAGGCTATAAATCAGAAGTATCTATGGAGAGTCAAGTATGGTAGCACCCTCCTAATCCCAGCACTTGGGACGCTGAGGCAAGAGGAATGCTGCAGGTTTGAGGACAGCTTAGGATACATAGTGAGTTCACGCAAGACCCTGTCCCAAAGAACCAAACCTAACCCAACCTATTGGAACAAACAAGAATGACAAAACACCAGGTGACCTCCATCAACTGTCTTTGTTGGAAGCTGCTAAGACTTCTTGACCTCTACCAACAGAGACACTTCTTTATTGGAGTCGATGGGGCCGGGAGGAATTTAAGAAAACTGAAGAAGCAGGCCCAGGCCTCCCAGCAAGGTGGCCTCTCAGGGGGCAATGTGTTCCTCCTGGTGGCCTACGCTATCCCCAGTCAACGGGGAATCCTCAGGCCTAGGACTTTCTCCACTCCCTACCCCACTACCCCATGGGTGCAATTACCTTTATTGAAGAACATGGAGGCCATCTGTCCCATTTCCACCCGATCTGTGATTTCAAACAGGTTGGGCGGTGCACGTCTCTCTGTGGGGCCAAAAGGACAAGGCATGGTGGCAATTCTTCATTGCAAGAGCGCCAAGAGGGCCAGGGAGATAGCTCAGTGACTTAAGTGCCTGCCTGGCAAGCACAAGGCCCCAAGTTCAATTCCTGGTCCCACAAAAAAAAAAAAAAAAAAAAAAAAAAAAAAAAGTTTCATTTGGGCTGTGGAGATGGCTCAGTGGAATAAGTGCTTCCCTGACAAGCTCAAGGACCCGAGTTCAATCCCCAGTTCTGCCAAAAAAAAAAAAAAAAAAAAAAAAAAAGAGCACCAAGAGAGGTTGCTGAGCTCAGTGAAGCATCCAGAATAAGGAACCCCCCCAACCATCTCATACTCTTGAGCAAACTTTCCCTAATGTCTCCTGCTTGAAGCATCTGTTTCTTTTTTCCTTGCCATGACTGGGATAGAGCCAAGGCGTTATGTATGACAGCCAAGTGTATTTTTATAAGAATTTAGGGATGCTCCTCATGGGGTAAGAGGGAGAAAAAGGACTCTTAGCTCTGGCAAGGTGGGAAAGGCATGACAGTGGCCAGGGGCCTGTGTGTAAGGGGAGAGGATGAAGGTTGGAGCTGGCAACCCCTGGACTCTCAAGCTTCCAGTGGGCACGAGGCATAGCCAGAGTCTGCACTCTGCTGACCCCACCTGAAGCCTTCCTAGGAACCAAGGTCCAGGCAGGAAATAGCAGGGCATGTCTGGGGGGAGACTCCCCAGGCCCTCCCCACGAAGAGACTGAGCCCCACAAAGCAGAGGATCATGGGGCAATCCCTGAAACCCCAGACTTACGCACAGACAGGATGGGCAGTTTCTCCGCCCGCTCGTAGCTCTCCTGAGTGAGGACATCGCTGTCTGAGGCTGTGGAGGAGTCATCGCTGTCCTCCTCCTGGGAGGATGAGGAGGAACAGGCGAGGCAGAAGAGGAAAGACAGGGCAAGAGGGTGAGTACAGGGCCCATAGGAGACCCTGGCACTGGTGCATGGACTTCCTTCCTTCTGCTTCTCTAGAAGGCACCTGATTAGGAACTGGCACACGTCCTCACTGGCACATAAGGCACAGACGGACCATACATAGTTCTTGGGGACAGAGGTTCAGGACAACTGTGCTAGCTCAAGGCACAGGTGTGAGGGACCAATGCTGCAATGATGCGATAGCTGATGCTGCTCTCTTGCCTTCCTGTAGCTACTAAGCTGCAGCTTTGAGGCTTGTGACCAGGCTCCTGCATCCGGAGAAGAGCAGGCTGCTACTGTCCCCTGGGCACACAGCTGAGGAGAGGTGGGGGACAAGGGCGACACACACCTTGTGGCTCTCCATTCTCTTCCAGCAGAGCTGAGCGTTGGCTGCGGCCATGGCCTCCACCACAAAGGTTGTCGTCATGAAGCTGAGGGGGAAGCCATGTGTTAGCACAGTGAGGAGGATGCGGGAGGCACACAGGGACCCAACCAGCAGCCCAGAGTGGGCTCTCTAAGAGGGCTTTCCTGGTAAAAAGTGCACACATGCACGCCGTACACCTGTCTGCCTGCTTGAATAGCATTTTTGATGCCCCCCCCAGGGCAGAAGAAGCTCAGGCGGAGGTGATGGGTAGGGGACACAGTGGCATTACACTCCTGGAGGAGCCTGCTGGGGCAGACAGTATATCAGAGTTGGAAGGAAGGAGGATTCAGAGCTGGAGGGACAGCAGACAGACTCACCTCTCTTTGTAAGGCTACAGAAGAGCAGTTAGTACCCAATTACATAATTAGTGCAAGCAGATCACTGAAAATGGCATTGAAATACATTCTTTTCCTTTTGGAATCATCTGGATAACACAATAAACAGTCAAGTGTGGTGGCGCACACCTGTAATTTCAGTACTCAGGAGGCTGAGGCAGGAGGATCACTGTGAGTTTGAGGCCAGCCTGGGTTACGGTGGCCTCTTTATCTTACCATGTACGGTGAGATAAAGGCCAACCTAACTATAGTGAGACCTGTCTCTAAAAAGACTAAATAAATTAATTAATTAAACTTTCATTACTATGACCTGAATCTAAAGGGGGATTAGGAGGAAGTGCCAGATAGGTACTGAGAAGTCAAACTAAAGCAGAGAAACTGTCTTTTCTTTTCCACTTAAAGGAACTCAGAGGGCTGGGGAGATGGCTCAGTAAAATAAGCACTTGCTTGGCAAGAGCAAGAGCTTGAGTTCAATCCCCAGTAATGCCAAAAAAAAAAAAAGAAACTCAGAGCCTAGTGGGACATCAGGAGCACATTGGTGCTTTTGTTAACAGGAAACACGAGGTGCTGCTTCTGGTGGATAAAACTCAAGGTGTGAATCCATCCCTGCTATCCAACACCTCAGGGGGAAACATTCCTCGCCCTATCCCAGGATGAGTACCGCTCTGCCCCGTGCACTCAGGGGCTGATGACGGGGTAGTGACTCCTCAGCCTCGCAGGTCAGTAGCAGATTGCAGAGGAGCTGCTGGGCTCCAAAGTGGCTGCACCCGGATCCTGGTACTGGGGTGAGGGACAGAGGGGAGCGAGGGCAGCCAGGCCAAAATGCCCATGCTGGCCGTCTTGGTACCTCCGAGAAAGGTTTCTCATTATCTTCCCTAACTGACCATTTTAAGGGCTTTGGACTTCCTCTTCAGTTTGAAAATTAAACTAAAATCAATCTTGAGGTATAAAGAGACTTCCCATGGCTGTACAAAGCCAACTTTGATCATGCTTAAACATAAATAGATTTAACAAAGAGGGGGCACAGAAGCCCTACTTGGCCTCTGGTAATCACTTCTTCAGACAGCTGTCTGTGCTGAAGGTCCTTGGAAGGGGACAGAGTCACATTAGGACGAAGACTTCTATAGCTCCTGACAAAGAGCTTGAAGGATGTGACAGGTCAACAGTACCCCAAGGCTCACCTCGAAACTCCCCAGAAGAAAAGCATAAAGAACCTGAAAACACTGGCCCCTTCTCCATCCCTTTCAGCTTGCTAGGTTTCAGTTTGCTTCATCCTTCTCACAGTGCCTGCTTGCTCCTCCTTCCAACGTGAGCTTCAGCCAGGGAGATAGCTCAGTGGCACATGCGCCTCCCTGGCAAGCGCAAGGCCTGAGTTTGATACCAGGCACCAAAAGAAAAGTAAACCTGGGCTTCAGTGGCGCCCTGGTGACCCTTAGGTCTAGTGTGCAGTCACCCCACCCCCAGCCTCCGGACTGGCTGGGCTTTGCCTTTTCCCCACATTATTCATCCCCCAGTTCCTCTGCAGAGTCATCACTTACCATGGCCACTAGTGTCTGCCCTGTGAGCCATAACCAGGCCTAGGAGGGCAGGGGTCTCTGTCCCAGGAGCCCCACCCAGAGAATGGTGCCTGCTTTGCCTCGATGGGGCATGGCCTCTCAGGGATATACTCCTTGGGGAGGGGGTGGTTCTCCAGGTACTCACTCCCAAATCTTTTATGTGGACTCCTACTTGATCAAACAGGCTGGACACACTCAGTTCTAAAACCCTTAGTGGGCTGGGTCTCTTGGGAAACAACTGCAAACTGCACAAGGAGTCGCCAAGTACACTCTGCCTCGGGTACACTCTGCCTATTCTGAAGCCGCAGGTGGGGCTCCCACACACCTGGCCCATGCAGCAGGTGCCCTGAAGGCCTGGCTGACCACACAGGTGTATACCTGCACACTCATCACTTACTTAGCTAATTATCTTAAGCAAGTTTGAAATTCTACACCAATTTTCTGGATCACCTTGATGCATGAGAGATGTTTGTTAGCACTCTCTGTGGTATGTTCTCACAGAGCAAGGACTCATGGTAACAGTGACAAAGTATAGCAAAGGACAAGCAGGCTGTGGGAAGGGATAGGCAGCACTGCCTGAGACATGCCCAAGCTAATCTGGCCTCTGGACATCCACCTCATCAGAGCTCTGCAGCTGCTGCATCCCCAGGAGGTGGCTGGGAGACCTCTGCACTTCCTCTCTCTCTCCCCAGGTAGACAGCCTTCTCCCCACTCCAAAAGGCTTCCTGCTAAGTAAGAGACATTCAGTTATCCTGCCCTGGCAGCTGCTCTGCAGCTCTACCCCCAGGCCCAGATGACAGCCCCTGCTCCTTACCTCATTAGGCCCAGGAACACCAGCAGGATGAGGCTGACAAGCCACCCAGCAGTGGCGAAGGCCTTGGGCATGGTGAGTGCGCCTGTGCCCACGATGAGGTTGAACATGTACACCAGGCCCACCTGCAAGCACAGGGTGACAGTCAAGCCCGGAAGCTAGTCAGCCTCAGCCCTCACAGCCCCCAAGGATCATGAGCCTTCCCAGGCTGCAGCCAGGGAGGCAGGCAAGAAGAGTCAAGGGCACTGGGTCCCAAGGAGCCAGGCTCTACGCTAGGTGTCAGGGAACCGAAAGCTTGCCTTACAATGAAGTGACAAATGCCCCATGGTCCATCAGGTCTTTTCAGTATGTGTCTGACAGCATAGTCCACCGTGGCTGTCATCATTTCAGACTACCCAAGGCTGTGTCACAGATGCCAGCTCTCCGCTCTCCACTACTCCCTCAGCCAAGCTGCTAAAGGTGCCTGGAGGAGTTTCCTTTGACTCACAATCAGTCTGACCACAAACCCTCCCTCCTGGTTCCCTTCCCTTCAGTCTGGCAGCAGCAGCTTTCACTTTTTTCTTCTGGCATTTCCCACAGCAAGGGCTCCAGCTCCTTCCCGCAGCTCCCTACCCTATGACCCCATCTCTCTCAAATGAGGGCTCCCTCTATGCTCCGCGGAGGTGTCTGAGGCCATGTATGTGCTCCCCAAGGTTCACCCTTCCTAGTTTAAAAGATCACACAGTGCCTGCCTGTTATGGTTTGTGTCTGCCTCCCCAAAGCCTCCTGCAGTCCTGTGGCAGCTTCTGAAGTTTGTGGTTCCTTACTGTGGGTAAGTCGCTGCGCCCTAGGGCAGGTAGTTTGCATTACAATGTGAGGTGGGAAGAGAAGTCAGCTGCTTGAGCTGCTGCTGCTTGAGCTACTTCTACCTCTCCTTTTGCACTCTTGCTCTTTGCCACAGCCATGAAAGGTTGCTTTCTGCTATGTGCTGTTCTGCCTTGGAGCCAGCTGAATATGGACTGAAACCTCCAGTAACTGTGAGCTAAATAAACCTTTCCTTCCTTCATTTTGAGTGTTGGGTATTTGTCCCAGTAATGAGAGAAGAGTAAGTAAGACACTGCCCCTGCCCTGCCTGCCTCTGAGGAGCGCACGTTACTGTCCTTGCTGAGGCTGAGGTGGCCCTGGAGCTCTGAGCTCATCTCCCCTCATCCTCTCTTCCCACTAGCTTTTCCCTTTGGCCTACAAACTTTCCTTTAGAACATGCCTTGTCTCTTCTTCCCTATGTCAAGCTCAGAAAGGAACCCAGTTATTTCTTCTGTCTTTATTTCCTAGTCCCTGTAACTCTAGCACTTGGGAGGCTGAGGCAAGGGGAGGGCCTTGAGTTCAGGACCAGCCTGGGCTACACAGCAAGCCATGTCTCAAAAAACAAAAACAGAACCAGACAAATATCTCATCTCTAGGAACCCCACTCAACTCTCAGTTTCGCTTCTTCTTAAAAAGATTCAGCCTCCTAGATCTATTTTTAAATTGTTCTAAGATAGCTATCTTTGGAAATTGATCACAAATAGACAAATTAGGACCATCTTAGGCTGTCAGATTTCTTTTTGAAGTGTAAAGAAGACAGGAATTGTCAAATACCACCTGGGGTCCATTACTAAGCAAAGGATGGAAGGGGTTGGGCACTGGTGAGACAGGGCTGGGCCTCCCATCAGGTGTAAGCTGGACAGTAGAGTGCTGGAGAAATAAATGGGTGAATTTTCTTTCTTTTTAAAATTTTGTTTTTAAATCTTTAATTTATTTGGTACAGGGTCTTGCTACACAGCTCATACTCACAGTGATCCTCCTGTCTCAGCCTCCCTAGCACAGGGATTATAGGTATGTCACCATGCCTGGTTTTAGTGGCTGGCATGGCATGCCCAGAGTTCCAGGGCTAGCACAAAATGCAGCATCTGGGATCAAACTTGGGTCCTTGTGCTTGCCAGGCAGGTGCTTAGACCTCCAAGCTATCTCCCCAGCCCAAAATGGGTAAATTTCTTATCCGGAGGAATGCACACCACCGACAGTGCATTTATGCTTGGTACCAGATGCCAAGCAAGCCCTCTTGTGCTTCCTCACAGCTCCTTGATTCCTGTTTAACTTTAGGGCCGAAATTCCACCACAAAATTCTTCCCAGGCTACCAAATTCATCTTACTTTCTACTTTTTTTTTTTTTTAATTCCTTTATTTATTACAGTGTCTCGCTACACATCACAGATTCTTTGTTTGCCGGGGTGGGGGGTGAGCTCAGCCGGCCCTATGGGGAGGGGCTGGTATGGCATGTGGTGCTGGGGCTCGAACCACGGTCCCTGAGAGGCGCTCTAGACCGCTGAGCTATCTTGCCAGCCCTTTCTACTTTTTTTTTTGAGATAAAATTTCTACATAGTTCCACCTTCAATTCACTATGCAGATCAAGTTGGTTTTGAACCCATGGCGATGCTTCAGGCTCCCAAATGCTGGGATTACGAGGGTGACCTCCCTGGCCTGCTTTCCACCTTTGAATCCTGGGTTTCAGATGCTGGTGTAGTCATCCCTGGCTTCCACGGTGGTCTGTATCTTCCCCCCGTGTCTTCTCTGGGTGCCTGGCACACAATCTGCACATGGGAACCCAGCTGATGTCACCAGTCCCTTCTCTGGTGGTCCTGGCATGGCTGGCCTTTCAAATGGGAAGTGCTGCCTTTGCACAACAGACTGATTTGCTGTAGCAAACTAAGTTTAGTTTGTAGGGGCCTGACAGATGGCTCAGTGGAATAAGGGCTTTCCTGGCAAGTGCAAGGGCCTGAGTTCAATCCCCGGTTCCGGGAGAAAAAAAAAAGTTTTACTTGTGCTGGGGTCTGTTTCCTGCCTGGCACTTTAAGACTAGTATGTACCAGGCTAGAGTGAATCATCAAGCTAGCTCAGTGCTGCTCATCCATTCATATATTCAGACACCCAGAAGACTCCTGTGGACCAGGCTATGTGCTCTGAGCCAGGTACAACTGAACAAGATGGCCATGACCTTATGGAGCTGCACTGATAGGAGGAGAAAGACAAGGAAAAACAATGATATAGATAGCTTGAGAGCAGCCTAAAGGAAGAGAAGAACCAGGGCTTCACAACAACAAAACACTTGGAAGGCCTTGTGATGACATTCAAGCTGGATTCTTAGGAAATGAAAAGCCTTCCTTTCAAAGGAAAGGTACAAAGGCCTATGTTGAAATGAGGTGTGGATATCAAGGAAGTTTTAGGAGGTGAGGATGGCTGAGGTATAGCAAGCTAGGGGGCTCTAGGAGGCCAGGGTCAGCTTTTTTTTTTTCCTGAGACAGGGTCTCGCTATGTGGTTCAGGCTGGCCTTGAACTCACTATGTAGCTCAGGGTGGCCTCAAACTTGCGATCCTCCTGCCTCATTCTCCTGAGTACTGGAATTACAGCTGTGTATCACCACATGTGAATTGTGCAGCCCTTTTGTAAGTGAAAGGAGTTTGATGTTTTGGAGAGGTTGTTTTTTTTTTTTGGTGGAACCCGGGATTGAACTCAGGCCCTTGCGCTTGCCAGGCAAGAGCTTTTTGGACGGTTTTGAGAAGGGCACTAACAGAACTGACCTGAGCTGGCCACCTGATCTGTGCACTTTCTATAGCTTGGTTCTCTTTTGTGAGAAACTGCTGCTGAAGAAAAAGATGCAACAACATGTGCGCATGCCCACAGAGACTTCAAGTAACTCTCAGTAAAAACAGAAGCTTTAACAACTTAATACAGGAGTGAATCAGGCAGGTAAGGACAGAAATGGGGAGTCATGCACATCTTGCTCTTACTTCTGTGGTTCATACCTAGCTGACAGCCTCATAGGTGGGGCTCTGGGGAAGTCCTTGGATCCTGAGCTGTGACAGTCAGCGCATGAGTCCATTGATATATCTGTAGCTAAATGTGATGTTGGGAGGTAAAATGGGTAGAGGTGGGTTACTGGTGGTGTGGCCCTGGAGGGCCTGTCTCCCTCCATCCTCCCTCATCTCTCTCTGCTTACTGCCTCCCAGGCTGCCTTAGAGCCACCTGGCTGTGGACTGAAACTTCTACGAACTGTGAAGCAAAGCAAACCTCTCCTCATCGAAGTTGTACAAGCAATGAGGAGAGGAATGAAGACAATTACTGTATTTCAGTTCCAGAACAAGAGCTGTGCCCCTAGCAGGGCCTCAGGAATCTTGAAAGACAAAGCAGGACTTCTGAGCCTTCGAAAGACCTCCGCACTCCTAGCAAACATTGACCCTTTTTACCTTTCATAAAAGTGGTCAGCAAGGACCAATCGCAAGGAGCAGACAATTGGAGGGCAGAAGCAACTCTGAGCTGAGCCACAGGCTAAAGTTGGAAGGAGTTGTGGGGCAGGGAGAAGAGGAAGGGTCCATTCTCTTGCTGGCCACGTGACAATACTATAGGGCCAGCCTCCTGGGAAGGAGGCCATAAAGCAGAGGACTAAGACCCTGCCAGAGTGCATAGGCAAGGCCCACACATGCAGGTGAAACCAAGTTTCCTCTAGTTCCCTCCAGGCTGGCCTGGAGGAGGTACAAGCCCACTCCCATGATTGCTCACAATGGCCTGTGAGCTCTGGACCTCAGCACACAGCATGGCATCCACCTCACCTCCAACCCAGCAGCATCACTCATGACTTGAAGGGGGCAGGGGTCACCCATGCCTTTCAATGGTTTCCCCTTTGAGGACTGTCAAAGCAAACAGGCAGCAATGATATGCAAGAACTGACTTGGATTTAAGGCTGAAACCACAGTCCTCTCCTTCAAAAGCAAGACCAAAAGTCTTTGGCAAGAACCTGGTGGCGCTCGCCTATAATCTCAGCACTTGGGAGGCTGAGGCAGAAAGATTGTTGTAAGTTCAAGCCAGCTTGCACTACATAGTGAGTTCAAGATCAGCCTGAACTATGTAGTGAGATCCTGTCTCAAAGGATCAACCAGAATTAAGTCAAGTTAACCCAAACATCCACCTCTGAATTGGAAAAGTACTCCCAACTAAAGTCAATTGGAAAAAATGGGGTGACACATAGTTAAAAACAGGCTTGGGCTTACAAATGATCATGGGCTCAGTATCTTGGTCTCCTTGGTAGCCAGGGCACACTGGGACAGACTGCAGCAGGCTGGGGTAGCTCGTTCTGCCCATATGAAGCCAAGACTTACAGCTATCTCAGAGCAGCTTTGGCAGTCAGTTCTTGGGTTGATTTGGGATCAGTGGGTGCTAAACCTTTCTTTTTGTCTTATAGGAAATCTATGCTAATTCTCCCAGGATGGTGAAGAGAAGATATTTTCTTTCCTGAAAACCCTTCCCACTTCTCCCTGGTTATCCCACCTTATTCTTTCACTGCTCATTTTTCTCCTACATCTGTCTGTCAAGAGGAAAAGAGGAGACAGCACTGGTTTATGGCAACTTTCCAAAGCTGGTCCTCAAAGAAAGATGCTGAATGAAATAAAACATACAGGCAATGGATACAAAAGAAAAAAAAAAAAAAAAAGGGCCAGGGAGATATGTCAGTGGTATAAGGGCCTGCCTCACAAGTACAAGATCCTGAGTTAAATCCCAGTGGGGTGAGGGTGGGGGAGCAATTTGGGCAGGATGGCACTTATACCTAATCCTATCGCTCAGGAAGCTGAGGCAGGAGGATCATAAGTTTGAGGAAAGCCTGGGCTGGGGGGAGGGGGGAGGATAGGGACAGACAGACAGATAAGACACTTGTAGGCCTAACTTCCCAATCTCCTGTGGGCACATGCTGATGCTTGAATTGACTACTCAAATAAGAAATGGGGACATCCCAAATCCTTCCAAAACTCTAGTTACAAAAATGACTCATTTCCTCATCTCTACATTTATAGATATTGTAAGAAAAAGCAGGAACTGTGGGACTTTTAGACATAGCCATTTCACTGCTGACATAGGAGACTGGCAAGTATTACTTGACTCCACAAATAAAAGGGACACTATTTATTCCATTCCAGGGTTCACAAAAGACATCCCCTGGTAACTTACGAAGGAAGCTCTTTTAAGAACTACCACAATGCCAGTGTCTGTGATGTTAGAAGAAACAGTGCAGAGGTTCCCAGGGCAGAAAGGAATATGTGAAGCACAGCAGCAAATTAAGGTAGGTAATTTGTAGGCTCTGGTTACATACAGAAATGCAGCTTTTCCCTGGGTTACTGGGTAAGCAACAAGTATCAACCATCTGATTATTCAAATGATTACCTGCCAGCTACTTAGCCAGGTAATAAGTTCTGTGATGTAACACCATGACCAGTGGATATTACGCAAAGAAAAACTGACTGTGTGTGGGGGGAGTGAGGGTAGCAGAGACTCAAGACAGAGAAATTAATCACACTGTCTTAATTCTAGATGCCAACTAACCGCTATTTGAAGTCTGGGCCTCTTTCGCCATTCAAGATTGTAAAAGTTGTGCAACTTAAAAGTCAGCTGAAAACCAAAGCAGATACAAATTGCTGAGATGACTAAAGCCTAAAGTCAACAACTGTCAATCACTGTCCCTGTGAGAGGCAGCACCACAGACCAGTGGTGGCAGCCCTGAGATAAAACACTGTGAAGAGTTAGCAAGTTAATTTTGCTGGGTTTGACACTTTCTACTAAGTATCTAAAAAAGGAAGTAGAGGCCACCCAAATAGCTCAGTAGATTAAAAAAGCGCCTGCAAGCAGGGGCAGGGACCGGTCTCGGGCCTGCTGCACCAGCCCCGCCCTAGGGGCCCGCGGAGAGGGCACTTGGGTCTGGGTGTGGTGACGAAGGCCTGTAATCCCAGCTCTTGGGAGGCTATAAACAGGAGAATCACTAAGAGTCCCATCTAGTAGTGAGACCTTGAACACCCTGTAGGCCCTTCATTAAAAATAAATACATAAAATAAAAAGGAAATAAACTTGATTCACTCTTCAGAGCTATGGCACAGGCAGTGTGGCTCCCACTATATTGGGCCCCCACCCTGTCTTCAGGGTCTTCTTAAATCGACACAATCACTAGCAGAGTCCACTGGAAGTGGTGTGCTTCACTTGACACCCAAAGCACTGAGCTGAACAAAACAGATTCTAGAAGGAAAAACTCACATAGGGAGAATAGAGTTCTCCGGTCTCTGTGATTTCACCTGCCATCTCCAAAAAGCAGGGGAGGGTGGGCAGCAGAGGTTGCTTCTGTGCAGAGGAGGCAGTCGCTGTTGGTCCCTAGGGTGAAAAAGTACACTTCAAGTTTTTGGTAGACCAAGACGAGGATGGTAGATTTGCAACCCCCCTCCACACACCTCTTTCACTTTAATGACACACTTGGGGCTTCCAAGAGAGTCAGACTAGAGGGAAGGGTCTCCTAGGATGATGGAAACCGGGTAGTTTCATTTAAGTGGCCCTATCTGTTCACAGCACTGCTTAGGGCATGGATGCTATTCTGATCATAAGTGACTTTTGGGGCTTCGCAAGTCACTATGTCTCACCAGCGGCCACAGCCCCTTTACACATTCGGAGGTACTTAATTCCAAAAACTGTGCTCACCACCACACAGGGAAGCTTGGGGGAACTGCTCCTCGCCGCTATTGGCAGGGATCTGGGGCTTCCTTAGTCGCTCTCCAACCCAACTCCTAGTCCCAAAGCTTCTTTTTGGGGCGGGGGAAATGGCTCGGTAGAATGAATGCTTCCCTGACAAGCACAAGTGCTTGAGTTCAGCCCCCGGTTCCGCAAAAACAAACAAACAAACAAAACAAGAAAACAAATTTTCTTTTTAACGGGGCCTTTACTCCCCGGCCCCCATCTGCTTTCTGCCCTGCTTCTGGATTTCTCACTCTCAAATCTGCCTCTCTTCTCAAAAGCCTCTACGGAAGCCTCTCCTTCGTCCTCCCTCCTGGGACAGCTCCTAGTCTGCCACCCAACTCCGTTCCATCCCACCGTTCCATCCCACCGTTCCATCCGACCCTGCACGGCACCTGCAGCACAGATAGCTCCCGGGTCGCCGGGCCGCCAGGCAGCCGTCTGAAGCCTCTACTATTGCCGGCGCCAGCTGTCTTGCACCAGCGCCCCCAAGGCGCATGCGTAGGCTTGCGAGCCCTTCCCTGCGCGCGCCTTGGGCGAGGCACGGCACGGTGATTGGGTCTCTGACGGAGGCGGGGCCGGGATTGGGCTTTATGGGCTGCCGTCTGCGTGGCGGAAGTGAGAAGGTGTGCGCATGTGCAAGTGCACTGCTGCTGGCTTAGAAGGAAGCTTGGCTGGCTGGGAGAGGCGGGACACCTGTTCGCCTGGTATTCACACGTCGTCGGCCGGCGATGGGTGTTGATTTTGGTGGTTCCGAGACCTGGGTGGTTGGAGGGTCGAGGAGAGGAGCTTATGGCGCCACCCAAAGAGGAGGCGCCTGGGGATTTAGAGCGGGCTGGGAGGCGGGGGAGGGGGGGTGATAGACTTGGTTAGCGTGGAGGCTAGAGTGAAGGGTTATAAGTAGGTTTAAGGCAGTGCTGGAAATTGATTCTCGGCCGAAGTCCTGGTATTGGGACAAGCGATAGGAACGCTGAGGATAAACTTCAGTATTTAGTGCTCGGATTTGATGAACCGAAATTCTAAAGGGTATACTGAAGGGACGAAAGGAATGGCAGCTCAGGTTTGGCTCCTCTGAGATGCGAGCCAACGATTGCTTAATTATTGTCACTCAGTTCAGCTTTCTTTCTTGCAAGAGTTTTGAGTCTGCTTTCTCTGAAGTATTTAGAAGGCAAGAAGGTCGAGAGGCTCTTCTGTCAATTTAGCTCCACCCTAGCAATTGAACCGGAGCGCCCACCCTAAATGAGAAGAAACGGCGTCCTGCAGTCTTTGCTGTCTCCTACCTGCAGGCTGCTACCATGAGGTTGAATCAGAACACTGTGTTGCTGGGGAAGAAGGTGGTCCTGGTACCCTACACCTCAGAGCACGTACCTAGGTAACTGTTCACCTGACTTGGGGTGCACTTGTGCACACGGGGCTGAGTCAGCGCTCCATGACACAGCCAGGAGCCTTCCTGAGCCCCAGTCTCAAGGGTGTTTCCTTTGAGAAGA
This sequence comes from Ctenomys sociabilis, assembly GCA_004027165.1. Taxonomy (NCBI): domain Eukaryota; kingdom Metazoa; phylum Chordata; class Mammalia; order Rodentia; family Ctenomyidae; genus Ctenomys; species Ctenomys sociabilis. The sequence continues at coordinate 98,358 of PVKA01004238.1, forward strand.
AACTCTGGTTGTGAGAAGAGGAAAGATGAAGCTGAAGGGAAGGGCTGCAACTTCCCTAGAAGAAGTTGGCCATTCCTTTGTTTTCCCCTTTCCAGTTTCATTTTCACTTTTCAGTAAGAAAAATTATATTGTCAACTAAATTCATGTAGGTAGGAAAAAGAGATGGTATTCTGGGAGGGGGGGCGGGGTATGGGGAGATGGTTCAGTGGAATAAGCGCTTCCCTGGCAAGTGCAAGGTCCTGAGTTCAGTCCCCATTTCCACACACAAAAAAGAAAAGAAATGGTATTCTTGCCCAGTTATGAATTGACTTTCTCTGATGTCAGCAAACCTAGTTCTTGGAGGGGCCAGGGAGATGGCTCAGTACAATATGCAAGCGCTTACCTGGCAAGTGCAAGGGTCTGAGTTCAATCCCCAGTTCCACAAAAAAAAAAAAAAAAAAAAAAAAATCTAGTTCTTCGAGACTTTACATTTATTTGTTCTCAAATCCTCAGTTGATAGATGTTAGTTTTTGTTGTTCTTGTGTATTAGAAATTAATTATTATGAATCACTAGAGGGCTGGCAAGATAGCTCAGCGGTCTAGAGCGCCTCTCAGGGACCGCGGTTCGAGCCCCAGCACCACATGCCATGCCAGCCCCCTCCCCGCAGGGCCGGCTGAGCTCACCCCCCACCCCCGCAAACAAAGAATCCGTGATGTGTAGCGAGACACTGTAATAAATAAAGGAATTAAAAAAAAAAAATGAATCACTAGAGCCAGGAAGATGTCTCAGTGGAATAAGTGCTTCCCTGGCAAATACAAGGGCCTGAGTTCAATCCCTGGTTCTGCCAAAAAAAAAAGAATCACTAGCTTCATGCTACAGATTTTTTTTTTATGTTTTAGAAAGAAAAAATAAAGATGATACAGAATTTCAAAACAAGATGATAGGAAATCAACAATGGTTATGTTGCATATTTTTATCTTCAGAGTAGTTGTTCAGATTACTAGATATAGGCATGCAAATTGATCAAAAAATTAAACATTAAAAAATTAAATATTAACTGTTCCTTTCAATAAACCAATAGCAATTAGTACTACAATTATCTTGTGTGTGTATATAATACCCTTTTTTCTCCTTTCTGTCATCCCAATTGTTCTTTTCTTTTGAGTAGTTTCTTTCTCTTTCACAATATCATACCTGTCCGATTTTGTTTACTCTTTCAGGTTCTTACACTACACAATGTTTATACATGTAGATCTGATTTATTTCACTTATGAATATGGTCTCTAGTTGCATCCATTTACCTATAAAACTCTTCCTTTTTTTTTTTTTTTTTTTTCTTTTTGTTTTTTTGAGACAGGGTCTCACTATGCAGTTCAGGCTGGCCTTAAGCTCACTTTGTAGCTCAGGCTGGTCTCGAACTCACAACAATCCTCCTGCCTCAGCCTCCCAAGTGCTGGGATTACAGGCCCGTGCCACCACGCCCGGCTCTGTCTTTATACTTGAGTAATACTCCATTGTATAAAAATACCACATCTTTTTTATCTATTCCTCAATTGATGGGCCAATTGGGTTGTTTCCTAGATTTAGCTATGACAGATTGCACTGCTCTAAACAGATACACATATATCACTGTGGAATGACTTTTTCAATTCTTCTGGAAAAATACTCAGGAGGCCTATTGCTAAGTTGAATGAATCCTAGTTCTTTGAGGAATCTCTACCCTGGTTTCCATGGTGGTTATACCAGTCGGCACTCCCACCAACAGTGGAAAATGGTTCCTTTTCCTCTACAGCCTTGACAGCACTTATTGGTTGATTTGTTGCTAATAGCCATTATTTGTGGGGTGAGATAGAATCTTAATTTTCATTTCTTGGGGCTGAGGAGATGGCTCAGCAGAATAAGTGCTTCCCTGGCAAGCACAAGAGCCTGAGTTAAATCCCTGGTTCTGCCGGGGGAGAGGGGAATTGCATTTCTTGAATGACCAATTATGTTCGACATTTTTTCATATATTTATTTGCCATTTTTATTTCTTCATTTTTGGATTGGGTCTTTGAATTTTGGGACCTGATTTCTTTTGTATTTTTGAGACAGGGTCTTATTGTGCAGTTCAAGCTGGGCTTGAGCTCACTTTGTAGCCCAGGCTGGTTTTAAATTCATAATGATCCTGTTGCCTCAACCTCCCACATGCTGGGATTACAGGCATGTAGTACCACACCTGGCTAGGGGCTTTTTTGTTGTTATTGTTCTATGACTTGAACTCATGACTTTGCATTTGCCAGGTAAGCACTGTGCCACTGAGCTATATCTGTGTGGGCCTGACTTAAAAATTCTTTGTATGTTCTAGCAATAAGTCCTTTGTCTGAGAGTTGGCTAAATTTTGTTCTTTATTAGTGGTTTTCTTTTTACTCTGTTGGTGATTTTTGATGTGTAAAATTTCAATAAATGAGATCCCAGTTGTTGATTCTATGAAGTATTTCCCTTGCAGTTTGATTTTTGTTCATGAACTCTCTGCCTACCCTTATGTCTTTAAGATTTCTATCTACTTTCTCTTCCAGTAAATTTAGTCTTCTATTTTAATATTTAGATATTTGATCCATTTTGACTTTAGTTTAGTACATGGTGATATAATGGGTCTATCTAGTTTTAATCTTTGGCATGTGGAAAGCCAGTTTTTCCAGCACCATTTATTAAAGAGGCTAGTTTTTTTTCTAGCGAACATATTGGGCCCTTTTGTTAAAGATAAACGGCTGAGTGTGTTTGTAGTTCTATCTATATCTTCTGATCTGTTCTGTTCATCATCAGGTCTCCTCCCCCAGCCGGGCGTGGTGGCGCATGCCTATAATCCCAGCCCTTGGGAGGCTG
>PVKA01004239.1:0-34323 GCA_004027165.1 Ctenomys sociabilis
TTAGTTAGACTTCCTGTCACAAGCTCCTTTAGTTGATCACCTGAGTATTGTTAGCCTATAGCATTACCCTAATATATCTACGTCATTAATGACGTTGACTTCCCTTCCCTCTGCTATATAAGCTGTATCACTTCCTTGAATAAACGAGACTTGATCAGAATCCTGTCTTGTCTCCATTTCTTGCGCACCTGTTCCTTGTTTTTGTCAGTCCCCTCTCCTCCCCTAGGTGACCTGCGTTGACTGACCCGCTGGACGGGACAGAAAACATTACTGGCACTTGAAAGACCACTAGTCAGTATTTGTTTTAGATTTATGCATTTTGTTTTAACAACAATGTACAATTATCCCTGTCTCTTCTCCAGGTTTCCTCTTCCTTAAGCTTCCAGTTAATGGAGGAATAAATGTTGTTAGGCTTTACTTTCCCAGGAGAGATTTAGGTACATGTCTTTTTCATCTTTGCTCAATTTGGACATTATTTTTGTCTATGACCATACTTACTGCTTGATTCTTTTTCTTTTTTTTTTTTTAATAAGAAAATTCTCTGACCTATTTTGTCTGATAACAGTTTTTTTTTTTTTTTTTTTTTTTTTTTTTTTTTTTTTTTTTTTTTTTTTTTTTTTTGGTGGTACTAGGGATCGAATTTGGGACCTTGTGCTTTGCCAGGCAAGCACTTAATCCACTGAGCTATCTCCCTGGCACTACTGTTTCATTCTTAAGAGTCTGTTGCTTATAAAAAGAGGAAGAAACTGGATAGAGTCCTCTTATCAGCATTCTAAAAGAAATGCAGGAACATTTCACTAATCTAGTAGATGTCCTGCTTATGGCCTTGCAGGCAGTCAGTTCACAATAGTACATTCTGCTCAGCCTTTGAAGAAAACATCTGGCATTCACTGACTGACAGCCACTGGCAACCACCTTCCCCATGCGTTTTGGTGCTACAGATGTTAAACTTACCTCTTGGCAGACCACATGCATCTTTCTGTTGACACATCCACTTGCCATCGTCTTCTATATGTGACTCAAAAGCAACTGTCTTTTTCTCCTTCCAATTCTCTCCACTATTTGGGGAGTCTTGGTGCTTTTTAAAGGATGATGAGGTTCTAGGCAGCCATCTGTTACATTTTGACTTTAATACACTAAAAGAGAAAAAGTGAATTAACTGTAGAGAGCACAGTAGGGGATACAGATTATGAAAAGATATTCACATTCAATCAGTGGAAATGTAACTTATGACAGTAAGATCTTATTTTTTCTTTTCTTAGAACATTTTTTATGCTTACTTTTAATTACAGTAACTTACAAAAGGTCTATTTTGTGTCCTGCCCCAACAATTTTACATAAGCAATGGTCTTCATCCTCAAAAGGCTTAAATTACAGAGCATGACTAAGAATCTGGATATCTAGAGAAATAAAAAGTATACTATAATAAAAGTTACATATCTGAAATGTATTCCAAGTACTACAAATGAATATTAGGCATTAAAATATTATCCATGTACCTCAAATACATTTTTATTTCTTATTTTTAAATGTCTTAAGTATGTAAGGAACAGTGCAATAGTGCATGTGGAAGAAGTAGCCTCTCTCCTTACATAACAATTATAAAATCAAGGCAAATATAAACTAAGACATTTTAATTAAAGTGAACACAGGTATTTTATATTTTTTCTCATTAATAAAGTAAGTTTTGTTCCCACTACTAGCATAATTCCACATTACAACATTTTATTATTTTAGGGAGAAATATTCTGATGTGTTTCTGTTAAGTTTCCCAAAGATTCATGCCACTTTGGTTTTATCTTCCATATGGCCACAAATAATGTGAAAAAGTCATGAAAAAAAATCAAGAAACTGAAATAAATAGCTATTCAAAGAATAAGGCTCTAAGAATTAATTATATCTAAACTCTAGAATGAGAGGCAATTTGCAAGAATAAACTGAATGAAGTATTACAGTACCTATTTCTTCTCCTTGGAGGTCTATGCACCAAAGATTCAAATCATATAAACTTATATACTCACTGGCTTGTGTTTAGTAATGTTTGCTCATATCATAACATATTAACAACTAAGAAATTAAAGTTTTATGCTCATACTGACACAAAGAAATAATGGTATAGTATACAGCTTTATGTAGGCATAAAAATTAATATATACTCCTGCCTTTTAAAAAATTTTCAGAATACAGATTCCTTTCTTATGTAGATGGTCTCAGTTACTCTTCTCTCATTGCTGGGATAAATACTCAAAACTCAAAATGAGGGAAGCAAAGATCTATTTAGCTCACATTCAGTGGAGGTTTCAGTCCATACTCAGCTGGCTCCGAGGCACATGGCAGAGGGCAGCCCTTCATGGCAACAGCAAAGAGCCAGAGAGCAAAGGAGGAGCAGCAGCAACAGCAAGTCTTCTCCCTTCTATTGCACCCAGGCTGTCCACCCCAAGCTGGGTGTTGCATTCACGCACCTAAGCAGCACTCACGCCCATAATCCCAGCAGCACTCACACCCATAATCCCAGTGGATCGTAAATTAATCACAGTCTAGCAGTCTGTCCCATGACTGCATGAGGCTTTAGGGGGACACCTATACATAAACCATAACATAGACCTATCACTAGATGTATGCTTGGGTTACAAAACTTCTATCTTTAGGACAGGAAATTAGGGATAATTAAAGTCTTAGTGTGAATATAACTTATATCTCAGATACACCCCAAACTCGTCAAATCAATGACTGCATTTGTATTTGTTCACAGAGGAAAATAAATGTGATCATGATGCCTGACTTCTCTAAATCCATTCATTCTCAGGTCAGCAGAAAGTAATTCATTCTTAGGCCAATCCTAGCCAGTGCTACTGCCCCCTCTACAGATTGCTTCCTGCCTCTGCTCCATTTTACATAAAGGTGCTTCTGTATCTTTATTCAAAACCCCATCCTGGTAATCCTTCAACTTACAAGGAAACTTGGCTTCTAATTTCCCTAAAATAAAAGGGACTATAAAAAAGCCTTTCTTCATTTGCAATTATTTTACATTCACCTATTTACTAATTCCTTTCTTAATACCTGATAAAGTTATACCTTTGATTCTCACTTGTGATCCCATCTTGACCCATGTTCTCCAAAACCAGGACCCACCAATTATCTCCTTCATATTATAATTTACAGACTTTCTCAACACTACCTTTTGTTCTATGATTACAAACAAGATCAGATCTTGCATTTAAAACTAAAGCCTAAATCCTCAACTCTAAAAGCCTTCTGTTAAGTGGGAATATTTACCTTATTACCAATGAGGAAATGGGGATAAGGTCACTTTAACACACTACTGCAAGAACTAAAAGTTGGTATTGAGTTTTCTAAGTAATTTTTCAATATAGACTATAAATGTACCTCTCAACATTTCTATTTCATAATTTTATTGTACACAATTATATGAACAACAACATGAGAATATTTATTCAAGGATGGCTACTGTAGAATTATTTATAATACTGAAAATACAATGCAATAAATAAATCGTGGTACATATTCATTATAAGGATTATTACTCAACCATTGAAAGAAGTGAGCTAGTTCTTCATACTAATGTGGGAGAACATCATGATATGCTATCAGATTAAAAGGGCAATAACAAAACTTAGAATGTAATCTCAAACTTCTGAGTGGATAAATGTCAAACTGAAGAAGAAAAGTAGAAATAGGGTGGGGCTGGGGAGATGGCTCAATAGAATAAGTGCTTCCCTGGCAAGCACAAGAGCCTGAGTTCAATTCCTGGTTCTGAAAAAAAAAAAAAAAAGAAAAGAAATAGGGTGACTGGGAGAAGACTTTTATACTTTATTTAATTATGAATGTTTGAATTCCTTCTAGTAGGCAGATATTTTCTAATTAAATAACAAAAACTTTTCAGCATCTCTACCTATTAGAGCTAGATTTTAAAGAACAAATCAAAGGCTTTCTTTAAAATATTTTTTTCATGTTCTAATATCTTTAATTAAACAGAGATCTCTGTAACATGTCATTAGAGACCATTTCACCCACTACTCTGTTTGGCTGCCAGCCTCTTTTCTCTCTCTTCAGCAATGGTGAGGCGGATTCCTTTTCCTTACTGAAGAGAAATCCACGGCTTGCTGCCTTTGCTGATGACAAAGATGTTGGAAAGCCACGTGGCAAAGCTGTTGCCATTGGCATCTTTCATATGCACCACATCGAAAGAGCCAGGATGCTTCTCTCTGTTGGTGATCACTCCAATTCTTCCCAGGTTAGCACCTCCAGTCACCATACACAGGTTGCCAGTGTCAAACTTGATGAAATCGATGATCTTGCCAGATGACAAATCAATCTGGATGTAGTCGTTGACCTTGATGAGGGGGGTCAGGGTAGCGAATGGTGCAAGCATCATGGCTGACCAGGTGAGGAATCCCTTTTGTGTCCACAAAGATCTTCCTCACTTTGCACAACTTGTGCTTGGCTTCCTCAGGTGTAATCCAATGAACAGCAAAGCGACCCTTGGTGTTGCAGATCAGACAGAAATGCTCTCCTGTCTTGTCAATGCTGATGACATCCATAAAGCCAGCAGGATAGGTTATATCAGCTTGGACTTTGCCGTCGATCTTAATGAAGTGCTGCATGCAAATCTTCTTTACTTTATCTCCTGTCAGAGCATCCTTTAGTTTGTTCCATAGGAAGATGATGAGAGGCAAACATTCAGCTTATGGGGATCAGTGGATGGATGAGGAGCAAACACACCAGTCAATTTATCTAGCATCCAATGCTTTGGAGCTGCTACTCGCTTCAGATGCTTCTTGGGACCACGAGCCACGGCTGAGCTCTAGTTAACTTCACCGTCCTCACTCCAAGACACGTGGTTCCTGGTGTGGAACTCAGGCTCCTCCGCTTCACTTGTCTAAAATCTTGTTTTTTTTGCCAGATTTATATTCCATCAGTAATTGACTCCTTTCTTAAACCTTTTTCTTCTTGTCTTAGTGATACACTATCCTCACTGCTACACAGTTTCAGGAGGTTTCCAATTAGACTCTTCTACTGGGACTCTTAATTTCTTCCCCTTTGGAGGATTCCGTACAGTCCTTGTTTGCTTCCTTAACATTTTGTTGTCACACCTCTGTATCTTTCACTGAGGTTTCTGAACAGTTTCTTCTGGCTTACTTTCTTTCCAACACTGATATCTGATGGAGCACACACAAGCTATAAAGAGCTATCTGGTCATCCTTCTGGAACTGACTCATGCCAAAATAAAGCATCACCTTAATCATGACACCAGCACCTCCATCTCCTTCTATCCTTTTTCAGTAATGCTATATCCTCTGTGTCACTCTAAGGGTGGGGCAGGGGCTTCACTTGCCTTAATTACTATTCTCTTTATTTCTGCTCAATAAACTGCCAAATCAACATTCACTTCTATATTCATCATATATTTACTTAGGACAAGGCCTGGTATGGTGCTAAGGATTTGGAGTGGGAAAAAAAAAAAAAAAAGCAAACATTTACTAAGTACCTGATGTATGCTAAGCTCATATAAAAAACATGAATAAGACCTAATTCTGTTCTTGAAGTGATTTGAATGGTGGGAACACAATTTTTAACACAAAGTGATAAATGTTATATTTAGGATTTTGCAGGGTATTATGGGTACAGAAAGACAGAGAACCTAACTCCCTTAGCAAAAAGGAGATTCCTGAAACATCCAAACTCAATCTTACAGGGTAAGTGAAGCATGGAAGTGTTCCAGGTGGAAGAAAACAGCATGATATCAGCAAATACACAAAAAAGTTAAAATTTTATCACATATTTTAGGCAAGTTAAATGGTTTGGTGCTGCTATAACATAAAATTTGATGGTAGGGGAAGAAGCGCTGGAGATCAAGCTGATGAGATCGGACATGCCAGACAATGAAAGGTTTGTTTTTCATATTAAGGGTCTTGAACTCTATCTTGTATGTAATGTAGAGTCACTGAAGAGCTCTCAGGAGACAAATTACATATCCAATTTGAATTTATAAAAACTTTCTCAAGTACAGTTTAGAGAACAGAATATGAGAAACTGGATGAGCTATAAGTCTGCTAAACCAACTCCAAATAGAGAAACAGTAATAAGAATGAAAGAAAGCAATTTTAAAACAACTTTAATTTAAAACTGGCATTGTAAAAATAAAAATAAAAGATAGGTTATAGGAAGTAGGGAGATACTATAAATTGCTTTTGAAGGAAAAGAGGATTAAGAGGTAGAACAAAAGGCAAGGAAGTAGGGGATAAAGAATGTAAATGAGATATTGGGATGTGTTGCATACACGTAGCAACTCTGCATAAGGATTGCAAATATTACATACTGTAAACACAAAAAAAGAAAAAGGGGAAAAAGAGAAGGCAGGAAGGAAAGGGTGAAAAAAGAAATCAAGATGTGTTAGGTTCGTATGTTAACTTCCTACTAAGAATGTAAACATTATATACATATGCTAATTAATAAGCTAAAATAAAAAGAGAAATTAGAAAAACTGCAGAAGAGCCAGCTTGATAGCTCAATGGATTAAAGTGCCTGCTTAGACAGACACAGGGGAACAGGGTTCAATCCCTGGCATGCCTTGCCACTCCCTCCCCTAGGGCACGCTGAGATGGTGAATGAGAATGGGCATGGTGGCACCTGTAATCCCAGCACTTAGGAGGCTGGGATTACAGATGCCACCAACCAGGAAGGATTACTACAAGTCCAACCTCTGTGTGGTGAACACCTGTACTAAATAATTTTAAAAAATGAATTAAAGAAGAAAAATCTGGCACAACTTGAGTTCTTAAACATGAAAAGTGAGGGACAGACAGGAGTCATGGGTGACTGACAAAGAGTTTTGGGTAGAGAAGACACACAGAGGGGATTTAGGGAGGCAGAAGTTAAATGTAGTATGTGGTGATTAGGGAGAAGATATTTCAAGCAAGCAACTTGACCAGTCAATGCAGCAATTTGCTAGTTAGTTGACTGATTTTAGGGGTACTAAGTGGACTGAAAATGAGTTGAAGAAATAAATGCTTTAATTCCTTAGTGCAGGAGGCAAAAATCATTCTTGTGAGTGATGGAAATGTGTTTTAGGAAGAGAAATGAAGGTTTGGAAGGTCTTAGACAGAAATGACAAGAGAAAGATTGTCCTGAAATGCCGAGCACCTGACAAATTAGAAATCATAAATTTGTAGCATGGTTTAGGGATATAGTTATAAATGCAAAGAAAGCAGCTTAAGAGCTGGTTCTGGGTTTAGGATTTTACTGGGATGGTGAAGCAAACTGAAAGTCAAGGCAAGGATGTACTGATAAATAGTCTTAAGGTCAACCTTATGGTTCAACATATATGGAAGAAGACAGCAGATCAATGAGGTTTTTTAGGTTTTGTATGTTATGTGTATTTGGGTGCATGTGATCACAAAACCATGGGAATACTGTAGGAGGAGGTTCAATATTACTCTGTATAAACATACCACTCCAAAATATGGAAGACTATTAAACTAGGGACAATCAAAAGGAAGTAAAATGATACAGAAAACTTTCTGGCTTTTATCTACTTGCCCAAAGCAAGACACAGCTTTACAAAGATAAACACTATGTTGCTCTTGCCTCTCTATACTAGGGAAAACAGGTTGACTACTAAAGATAACTTTAGACCCTTCATTTAGGGGAATTTACAGTAACAAGCTTTACTGAGTAATCTTTATTTCTCTTTCCCCGATTTGTAGCTCATAAAGACTGAATTTTTTTTCCTGCCTTTTCATTTCTCTATAGTTTTACTGTCCTTTAAGATAATATGTAAGCTAAGTAGAATTTAACTGAAAATTACTTATTTTTGTATGTTAAATTTATACATATATGTGAAATATGCATGTTTATTTTTCTCTTGTTAGCATCTTTTGTCACAAGGGTTAGTTCCAAATAAAAACCCATGGGAATGGAAGAAAAAAATTATTCTTTCACTACAAAACTCTCCCCTCCTGTCTCAGACTGGGCCACCCATACTGTCAGGAAGACTTCATTAAACCTCTTAGCAACAAGCCTTCAGTGCAAAGTCAACCTCCAGTCAACCTGGTACAGAAGGCCTCGAGGCTGCAAAATTTGATACTCTATGCCAAGGCATACTCCTGTGTGGATGCCCTACTCATAACGCTCAGACTTTACATTTCAAGATGAAAATTTTGCACTGTGATGTGAGGTATGGATCAGAATTCATTTCTCTTCCACATCCGAATCCATTATACTTAAGTGTTACTGAATTGCACAGCATCATTATGAAAAAAAAGTTGGACATATGAGTATGTCTGTTTCTGGATTCAATTATTTTCTATTGATCTATTTATTTATTTAGTGTGCTAACCTATGTTGATTATGAAATTCTAACAAATCTGAGACAGTAAGCCCTTCAATGTATTCTTCTAGAAAAGCAAAGATTATCATTGCTATTCTGGGACCATCACATGTCCATAAAATTTCATCACAGGTTTGCTAATTTCTATACAATGGTGTGTTGACTGAAACTGCATTGAGTCTAACCTTCAACTTGAAAAAGTGATATTTTTAACAGTAGTGAGTGTTCAAATATAAGAACAAACCTTTGTTTTTTGGACTTCCTAAATTTGTGTAGGCAGTATTATGTAGTTATTAATGCAGACACTTTCTATTTCTTTTGTTAATATGAGTTTTATATTTTTACTTTATTTTTAGATATTTTTTAGTTTTTTGTACTTCTTTTATTAGGTTTAACATTGGGTAGCTCATGGCTTTGAAATTATAAGTGCTTTTTAATATTTTATGTTAATTACTATTGTTTAATACAGAAACAAAATGTATTGTTATAAAGAACTTGCATTTTCTGCTTATGTTAAAATTCACTGAATAATTCTAGTAGTTATGTAGGTTCCATAACACATAGAGAATCATGTTATCTGAAAATAAAGACAATTTTTTTTATTTTAAATTTTTCATACCTTATTGTACTATCTAGAACCTCTCATATAATTTATCTTATTCCTTACAATGTTTATCATTAAAGAGATACAACTTTTTCATTAACCTTGCTCACACATTCTAGTTTACTGAGAGGGCATTTTCCTACCATCATTAATGGATACTGGATAAATTACATCAAATGTTTTTCCTTGAGATAATTTTTTCCTTTTTTGAACATTTTTATTACATTAATACGGAAAATTACTCTGACTGATTTTCAAGTGTTGAACTGATTTAGGCTTATTCTTTTCGTATTTTGGACTTTTAATGTTTTGGTAGGATTAAAAGCAAATCTATGTTCATGAGAAACACTGATTTGTCACTTTCCTTTCATCTAATGCCTTTACCTGGTTTAGTCCAATAAAAGCAACTGGGAAAAGTTTCATATTACTATAGGTCTAGTGGTTCTCAAGTGGGATAGGGAGGTGATTTCTTTTTAAAAAATTTTTTTAATGTACTTAGTATAGGGTCTACAGGGTCTCACTACACAGATTGGATTCACAGTATTCTTCCTGTCTTCAGTCTCCCAATTGCTGGGATTACAAGTGCATACCACCACTCCCAATTTCAATCACCATGTATAATATATATATATATATATATATATATATATATATATATATATATATATACACATATACATATATTTACATGGCTGGGGAGATAGCTCAGTAGAATAAGTGCTTCCCTGGCAAGCACAAGGGAATGAGTTCAATCCTCAGTTCTGCCAACAAAAAAAAAAAAAAAAAAAAAAAAGACATCCTTTTGGGGTCTGGGGAGATTGCTCAGTGGAATAAGCACCTCCCTGGTAAGTGCAAGGGCCTGAGTTCAATCACCAGTTCCACCAAAAGAAAATTATATGACATATTCAACATTTAATTATAATACAAGGCTTCACATTATATGGCTGTGTCCAACTATGAAGCAGGCTAGACTCAGTTATGATGTTTGCTGAGTTAGTCAAATGCATTTTTGAATTAAGGCATTTTTAACTTCTGATGTGTTTATGATAGGATGTGATCTTATCGCAAGTCAAGGAGCATTTAGAGTTTGATGTATATAAACAAAACACTGTCTTAATGAATGAACAGACAGGCAGTTTCAGCAAAAAAAAACCCAAAACTTTAAATAAAATCAGAGGAATTCTAGGACTGAAAAATGTAAGTGACTAAAATAAAGATTGGAAAATGGAGATAAAGGAATAAAAGAATAAAGAATAAGTGAATTTTATGACAGAAGCAATAGAACTAATTTGAGAAATAGAATCTATGTCTAATAGATTCTAATATGAAGAACAGAGAAAAATAGAATGCAAAGAAAAAAGTCTCAAGGATCTTAGAAATACTGAGCTATCTATCAAGCATATGTACAGCCCCCAAAGATGAGTGACTGAGAATGAACCTGAAAAAAACATTGGAAGAACTATATACCCTTACAATGACAGAATATTTTGTAAATTTGATTAAAATTTTTTGACTTAATAGTTAACTTATCTAAAACAAGAAGACACTAGAGCAGGCTCTTTAGAATGCTGAAAGAACAAATAAATCTATCAGCTCAGAATTCTGTGTCTCAGAGAATATCCCTTAAAAATGAAGTAAAAATATTTTTTTTCAGACAAAAACTGTAATAATATTATCAGCACATCTGCATTATAAGAAAAAACAGTTTGTTTTTCAAATTACACCAGATGGAAATTTGAATCTATATAGAGAAACAAAGAACATCAGGAATGGGACATATATAGATAAATACAAAATGCTATATTTTTAACCATTTATTTTAATTTCCTTAAAAATTATACAATGCTGGACGTGCTGGTGTATGCCAAACTCCCACTTACTTGGGAGGTTGAGGCACAAGGATCATAAGTTTGAGGCTGTCCTACTCAACACCATGAAATGCTTACTCAAAATAAAAAATAAAAAGGGCAAAGAATATAGCTCATTGAGAGGTCTTGGGTGCAGTATACACACACACACACACACACACACACACACAACGTATATTTAAATGTTCAAAGCAAAACTAATGATATTGTACTAGGTGGGTTATATGTATAACTGAAAAAGAATCCTTTAAAAAAATTCAAAATAAACATACAAACAGCAGAAAAGCCAGGTGTAGTACCACATATCTGTAAAGTCTGGGAGGCTGAGGCTTAGAAAGGTTTACAAGTTCCAGCTCAGACTGGGCAATTTAATGCCTCAGGGAGAGCCTCTGTCAAAATAAAAAATAAAAAGGGCTAGGGATATATAGTATAAAGGTCCTGAGTTTGATCTGCCAAGTCTTAATTACTTGTGTCTTATTGCTGAGACAAAATAAATCTGATGCTAAAAATTAAGGAAGGAAAGGTGTATTTAGCTCATAGTTTGTAGTTTTCAGTCCATAATTAGGAGGCTTCATGGCAAGGTGTGTGGCAGAGGGAAAACAGTTGCAATATCATGATCAAGGAAAATATAAAAGCAACAAGGGCAAAAGGAAAAACAAACCTCTTCTCTTCCCTTATATTGTATGCAGGTTACCTGACCCAGGGCTGGTGTAGCATTTGCACAGCCAGTCCCAGCACTAGATAATGAACGAATTACAAACCCTCCACTCGGCCACAACCAAAAGACCAGGGCCTCATGACTGCATAATTGCACATACAAAACTTAACAGCCACATGCACACCCAATACATTAATACAAGAGCCAGCCTGATAGCTCAGTGGACTAAAGCACTTGCTTAGGCAAGTGCAGGGAGTGGGTTCAATCCTCAGCATGCCGTGCCAGACCCACCCCTGGGGTACATTGAGATGGTGACTGAGACTGGGTGTTGTAGTGTGTGCCTGTAATCCCAGTACTAGGGAGGCTGAAAACAGGAGGATCACTAGAAGTCCAATTTGTGTAGTGAGACCCTGTAGACTCTGTACTAAAAATACAAAAAAAAAAAAAAAAATAGAGAAGATAAATTAAAAGTAAAACAGTAGACCTAAATCTAACACTATCAAGTTAAATTTAAGTGAATTATGCAAGCAAATGGAATAGATTCTTAAGACTAGAGATAATGCAGAATACAAGTATATGCTGCTTACAAGCGTGGATAGATAACATAAGACATACATAACAATTAAAGATGCATATGCATCTAAAATAATGCTTCAAAACAGGACAATACTGGGTTGAAGAGATAGCTCAGTGGCACAGTGCTAGCCTGGCAAACATAAGGTCCTGAGTTTGAATCCCAGTACCAAAATCAAAACAAAACAAAATGAAACAGGATAAAACTAAAGGAAAAAGAGGAGAAGTCCAAATAATATCCTGAAATTTTAGCATTCTCTTGGCATCAATAGTACGAAAGAGACCAAAAACAAACAAACAAACAAACAAAAAACAAAAAATCAACAGGTTAAAGAATAAAACAATACTCTTAATTAATTTGATCTGACATGTACAAACCAAGATAGATCATACACTGAATGACAAAGTAAATTTTAATATATTTCAAAAAATGAAGGTTAATAGAATATATAATATGACAACAGAGTTACATTAATAATCAAAAACAAACTATGTAACCTGCAGGGTGGCACATAATTTCTGGGACACTGAGGCAGTAGGACTGAGAGTGCAAGGCCAGGATGGTTATATGGAAGCATCAGGTCATCCTGCCCTAAGCAGCAAGACTATATCTCAAAACAATAATCGAAACAAAACTAAAACAAAGTAATAAAACATAAACAAAAGGAAAAAATATCAAGTATTTGGATCTTATTTAGTATTCGAGTAAATTATAATAGGTTAAAATAGTAATTAATAGATATTGTTAATAAAAAGAAAAAAATTGAAGCAATTCACTGAAGGAAAATCACTCTAAAGAAAGGAAGAGTAAACTAGATACTACATGGAATAAGGAGAGGGAAGGGCAAAAAGTAGAACTCTATGAAATAGGCAAATAATAAAAACACAAAAGAAACACAAAAGCTGGTCCCTTGAAAAGATTAGTAAAATTGATAAAACTCTATTCCGAATTACAGATGGCAAACCACTATGAAAAGATGGTATACTTAGCCACAGTGAAAGAAGAATAAAGGTAAATTACTTTATGAAAATATAAATGAAATGCATACATGTCTTAAAAATATAATTGGTTGACATTAACTCAAGAAGACACAGAAAATATTAATAGATTCTCACACACTGAAGAATGGAGCTCATGGTCAGTGATGATCCCACAAGAGTAAAACAAACAAAAGAAAAAACCATAACTGTCCAGGATAGTTTTATTGGTCAATTCTATTATATGTAAGGAAAAAATATTCAGAAAACCAATTTCACAAAGTCTTTTTAGAAATAGGACAGAACATTTCTTAACACATTTTATGTTACTGTGTGATTTGAAAATTTTATTATAATGAGAGAATATTAAGAAGTAATATTTAACACAAATATATGACACAAGAATCCTTAACAAAATATTAGGCAAAAAAATAAAAATCCAGCAATATATAAATGGTACTATATGATGGCCTAGTGAGCAGTATTAAATCCAGGTAAGTGATAACATTAAAAGAATACAGCAGAAGAACCATATGATTATATTGACAAATGTAGGCAAAATAAATATTTATTGGAATTGTTTGAAACTAGGAAGAAAAGGTGACTTATTTTGATCTGACAAAGAGCATATTATGGTGTAGATGCGGTTATTCTCCCAAAGTTCATTTGTTAGGAGCTTGTTCCCAGAGTAGTGGTACTGGGAAGTGTTATGGTTCCTTTAAAAGATGGGACCTGGTGAGAGGACCTTCTATCAGCTGGGAAAATGACATTGGAAGGGACTGTGAGATCCCAGTCTTCTTCAGTGATTCTGCAAAGTGACCTTTCCTCCCACATGTGCTTCCATCTGCTACTGGGACCTTGCCAAAACTAGTACTATGCTCTTCAGACTTACAGGCTCCAAAACTGTTAAGTTAATATATCTCTCCTTACAATTAACTTGCCTCAGATACTATGTTAAAGTAATAGGAAATAGGCTAACATAGAGCACCTACCAAACATCCATTATTTGCTCTTATTAGTGAGTCACTGGATGCTTTTTCCTAAAGATTTGGAACATTGTAAGGATTTAACTAGTTCTATTTTATGTTTACTAGAGTCTTAAATAATGAAGTGAAGGAAGTGGAAGGAAAAGATGTAACATCTAGAAAGCCATAAAGTTGTTACACACATGTGACTGTGAATTTTAATATGTTAAGAAAGTTACAAAATAATAAACAAAATAAAATGAAACAAAAGTGGGTAGAATATGGGTAATTAGTAGACTGTAGTATAAATTGGTATCTGAAAACCAATACAATACAATGCTATTAAATTCAATGAAAAATGTGTAAAGCCAATGGCATTACCAAATTACTTTAAAAAGAACTAAATAAACGTAGAGAGGTACTATTTTAATGTATGGGAAGTATCAATATTTTCAGGATGTTAGTTTCCCCAAATTGATTAAATCACAATTAGCTTTCCTTAGTAGAAATTAATACGCTGAATTAAAATGTAAAAAGTCTCCCATGGCCAAAAGGTTTGTGTGTGTGTGTGTGTGTGTGTGTGTGTGTGTGTGTGTGTGTTTTGGCCATACTTTGAACTGAACAAAGAGATTTTGTACTATAGCTACGTCACCAGCTCTTTTTCATTTTGATCAAAGTTCTTGCTAGGTAAGCATGGGTAGAACTTGAATTCACAATCCTCCCCACTCAGCCTCTCAAATGCTGGGATCTAGGCATATGCTAACAGGAAAGGCCTTCTAAAATAGTTGCAAAACTTATTCTAGCTGATTTCATGATTTACCATAAAGTTCAATAATCTATATTGTGTGTTAGTGGTGAAAAAATAGACATACACATCAATAGAATAGAAATCCATACATCTATGTGGATATATACGCACAGTTGACTTTTAAACCATTTCCTGAAGAAATGATTCTGGAATAATTTGATATTTAAATAAAAATCTTGAGCCCTACCTCCGTGTTCAAAAGATGATTCAAAATATATCATAGATTTAAATACCAAAGTTAAAAGTATAATTTCCTGTAATTTCTATAGGAAAACACAAGATTATATCTTTCTAACCATCAGCAGTAAAAACTCCAGCTCTTTGAAAATACTTCACTGGAGAGATAACATGGCTGAATAGAGGAGCCTCATTCAGAAGTACTCAGAGAAATTAAACTAAAATACAAGCAAGTGGAAAAATTGGGACAGACATACACTCTGAAAATAAAATCAGTCTGACATAAGAGACTAGTAGATCAAGCAAAACATTGATAAAGGACTTAATAAAATGACCTGCAGCCCACCTGGTTGCTGGTGTGTCGCTGGATGGGAATGACTGCCCACCATACTTGGAATCTTAAAAGAAGAAGAAAAGTAGAAAAAGGATATACTGAGATAATGTGGCTAACTAAAACTACACAGCATAGACTTGCTATATATGGTCCTCTGACTCTTTTGTCTTCCTCCGAACAGAAGATGTTAGAGCCTAGCAGTAAATTCTGCAGTTACAAACTGCTCCCTCCCTGATGATCAGCAAGTTTTCCTTTTAAGTCCTCCTCCTTTTTTCCCTTTTCTTTTCTTCCTTCTCCTTTTGTGCACCAGAGAGCTAACTGGAGCTCCCAGGAACAAGACTAAAAACTACAGGGTTGTATAGTAAATGGAACAGCTTATTGCTTCCCTTATGACCTGTGGTTAGAAGTGCAGGGAATTAAACAGCCTGGCACCTGGAGACTGTGCAGCCCTGAGATATCCCAATGCTGCCAGGGGTAGGAACAGAAAAGCACCCCACAGTACCTCCCCCATCTTGTTACAGACAATGGCAGAGACTTCTGACAGGCAGAAAAACTTCTAGAGCAATGAATAGGGAGTTAGCACCTCATCTCAAGAAAAAAGAAAAAACTGGGACTGAGCAGCCTTATCCTACAACAGCAAGAGCAGAGGACAAGTATATCCTTTTTCTATTTTTCTTCTTCTTTTAAGATTCCAAGTATGGTGGGCAGTCATTCCCATCCAGTGACACACCAGCAACCAGGTGGGCTGCAGGCCATTTTATTAAGTCCCTTATCAATGCTTTGCTTGATCTACTAGTCTTTTATGTCACATCACAGCAACCTACCCCACCTGCAACAAATGACAGGACAGAGACTTGCAGGTGGAAAAGGAACACAAAAGGCTGAGCAAAGACCAGGAGAAGCCAAAGGTGCTGGGACTGGGAATAGCCTTGTCTCTGTCTGAAAACAACATAGCAACTGGGAAGGAGACACAATTGAGAGAAATGGGGCAAAGAGTGGGAGACCACTAAGGGATATGCAGAAAAGTATTATTGAAGACTGTGGTCCCAGATCCCCATATCTGGAGGCCATGACTAGCCTAAAATTCAGCCAAAACTCTACTACAGGCTTGGCATTGTTATCCAGTAGTTTTGGACTCTCAGTGGACAATAGAGGACTTTTTTTTTTAAAAGGAATATAAAACTATTTACTGACCACTGCTCACTATTATTTACAATAAAGTAAACAATATATATTCTGACTACTATAAGCAGTAAGCTAAATACTAAAAAAGATTGAGCCTACATGTAAGGAACAAGTTGGGGTCAAGACAAAAATACAGGTTAATGGTTTTAGATTACAAGTTTGCCTACTCATTTATTCCAGGTCCTAAACTGTGAACATTTCTAGCCACTCAGGTTTCTGTGAGCCTTGCAAGTCTTCAGAAATATATAAACCTGGCTTCTGAGTGCAGATTTTAACTTGCTGTGAAGTAAGGGATCTTCAGGAACTTTTAATGTTCCCTTGATAAGTATTCCTTAGCAAATTCAAATGATTTGACCTGCTACCTTATTCAAGTAGGGGAGTTGTTGGTAAATATAAGAATTTTTTTCTTTTTTAGAGACAGGGTCTTGCTATGCATTTCAGGCTGGCTTTGCACTCATTTTGTAGCCCAGACTGGTCTTGAACTCCCAACATAGTCTTGCTTCAGCCACCCAAGTGCTGGGATTAGAGGAATGCACCACGATGCCCAGCTATATAGGACTTTTGGGGGGGGAATTTGGGAAGTAAACTGCATTTTTTGTGGCTAAAGACATATATGACATTGCTATTTTGAAAACATCTACTTTAAACTGTCCACTTAACCACAAAACCATCTGTTTAATATAAATGGCTTCAGGAAAGCTTTTTATTTAACTGGAAGTGATTTCTTAGGTTGCTCTGAATGATGGTGTCTCAAACATGAGCTTATCATCCACAGTTCTTACTTTGGAAAATGTTTAAAAACAAAACAAAACCCACTTACATGAAATTTTATTTATATACACACAAACAAAAAACTCAGAATGGTCGTTAAGTATATGAGCTAAAACATGAGTTCTGATACTAAATGGATAA
This sequence comes from Ctenomys sociabilis, assembly GCA_004027165.1. Classification (NCBI taxonomy): domain Eukaryota; kingdom Metazoa; phylum Chordata; class Mammalia; order Rodentia; family Ctenomyidae; genus Ctenomys; species Ctenomys sociabilis. Next base: position 17,413 of record PVKA01004239.1, read on the forward strand.
AAACTGAAATATTACATGCTAAAATAAGGAACAAGACAAAGAAGTCCACTATCACCACTTGTACTTAATATAGTTCTGGAAACATTAGCCAGAACAATTAGATGAGAGAAAAATAAAAGGAATAAGAATAGGAAAGGGAGAAGTTATCGTTATTCACAAATGACATGATATTCTACATACAAGACTCCAAAAACACCAAAAGACTTATAGATTTGATAACTAAATTTAGTAGATAGCTGGACACAAAGTCAACATCCAAAGATCAATGGCATTTCTGTACAAAACAAACTCACAGAGAGAGAAATTAGGGAAACCATGCCTTTAAAATAGCATCCCCAAAATGAAATACTTAGGTATCAACCTAATAGTTCTTTGAAAAAGGTGGTGACAACTGGCATCAACCTGGTATGTATAAATAAACCTGCCACATTGCTGGGCAGCTCTTCTCTCCTTCCAAGGGAGAAGGCTCCACATGACTTCAGCTTACTGTATTTTCACTTTTGGCTTCACTTCCTGTGTGAGTTTCTCAAGAACTGTGCTGGATGTGGCAAATGATTGGTCAATAACAACATCAAAAGATGCTCATCATCAATTTTCAGGGAAGACCATATTAAAATTACACTAAGGCCATTTAAAGCCATTAAAATGGTTAAGGTGAACGATATAAATATCAAACTTTGGCAATGACATAGAGCAACTGATATTTTCCTACAAGAATTATTATACAAATGGTCCTTTGTTTATAAGGGTTCAACAGATGATTTTTTTAACTGTTCAGTGATATGAATCAATACACATTTAATATAAACCCAGTTTGAATTTCAATTGTTTTCTTAACCTAGCAAATGGTACAATACTCCTACAACATATTGGGCAGAAGAAGGGAGTCGTAACCCTAGTCAGCTATGTGATTAAAAGGGGAAAAACTGATTCTCTAGAGTGTATTTTGTTGCTAATTTGTTCAATACATTAGATATATTAAATATAATATTTTAAATTTATAATGGATGTATTAAGATGTTAACTTCTTGCAAATCAAGGAACATCTTTAGCTCCTTTGAAACAGTTTGGTTGTTTCATTTATAGGTACAAAACAAAGTTATATAATATGTTATGATAACTCCTATCCTGGATATTTATTTAAGAGAAAAAAAAAACTATGTGACTAAAGACTTATGCATAGTATGGGCATGATAGCATATGCCTGTAATCCGTGTTGGGGGAGGCTGAAAACAGAAAGATCACTACAAGTCCAAGCTGCATAGTGAGTTCCTGAACCAAATACATAAAAATAAAAAAAAAGATTTCTGCATGTTTACAGAACGACAACCAAATATGACCTGATAAACTGTGATATATTTATATAATAAAATAACTCTTAGGAATAAAAAAGTAATATAGTGCTGAAACATGCCACAATGTAGATATATCTCCAAAAGATGGTGGATAAGAGCTTACTCATGATCTCTCTCACTCTCTTGGGAAACCTCCACTCCTCCCATCCAAGCACAGGTCTGGCAAGTGTGGGGGGGAGCTCCTGTGCTCCTCTGCTCTGGTTAGATCTCTGTGGATCAAGACCAAGCCAGCCCCTGAGTGAGTCCTTCCACTGCATCATTGGGACCCTTTCCACCGCTCTCTCTCCTGCTCTTGGGAAGCCACTCCAACAATTAAGTCCTAGCCCAGAAACTGTGAGTGTGGGAGTGAGCTTCTAAACTCCCCAGAGCCCCCTGGGCCAGGAGTATAACAGAACTCGGAGGTACAATAAAAAAAAAGAAATCTCTGGCCTTCAGCTGCTGTGGCTCTTGGCGACTGTGGCTGGGAACCAAGGGTCCAGCATGGGTTGGCTGCAGAGCTTGTTCTGCGCCCTGTGGAGGATGCTGTCTAAGGAGGTGAAGGAGCACGTGGGCACGGACCAGCTTGGGAACAAATACTACTGCTTCCCGCAGTACACTAACCGGAGAGGACAAACTATTCGAGAGAAAAGGATTATAGAAGCAGCAAAGAAAAATGAAATGGACTATGAAGTTTGTGATATCCCAACAGAATGGGAAGCTTGGATTAGAAGAAAAAGAAATATGCCACCTACCATGGAGAAAGTACTACAGAATGGAAAGGACAGACAAGAAATAAAGAGGAAAAGCAAAGAATTTTATGAAAAAGAAAAGCTCCCTAGTAAAAAGACCAGCGAGGAACCCTTGCCTCCACCAGTTCAGACTCAAATTAAAGGGCATGCCACTGCTCTGCACTTTGGAAAAGAAGAGCCCTCAGTGACACCCTCCAGCACTGGGAAAACCTTCCAGCCCGGGTCCTGGATGCCACCAGAGGGCAAGCACCACAGTCAATGAATTGTAGTATGGTAAAAATCATTTCACTTGCACAGAAATGACTATTTTAACAAATAAAAGAAGTTTAAAAAAGAAAAAAAAAGAAAAAAAAAGAAATCTCTGAATTCATAGCATCTGAAGTAAACAATCAAATACAGAAACATATGGAGGAAACCCAACCACAGGATCACTGTTGTGCCAGAGGGGCACAACAGGTTCGCTTCCAAAGACTGTAGCAGGAAGGAGCTAAACACAACAGCTAGACCCAGGCCAGGCATAACTGGATTAACTTAAACTTAACAGATCTGCACCTGAATTTCATTAAGTGCTAAGGTTATAACTGCATCAATGCTCTACACCAAAAGTCAGTGGTCAGTGCTATAAGAAATGACAAAGAGAAGGAGAATAATGCAATCTCAGGTCTTGAGCCAACCCAGAACAAGTGCAGAGGACACTAGATCAGCTGAAATGTATACATTAAAAGTGTCAGACTTAAAGAAACAGCAGCAGAAAGGTATAGAGGAACTCAGATCAGAATTAATTTCTGAAATAAAAAAAAGAAATATCTGAATTTATAGCATCTGAAGTAAAGAATCAAATACAGAAACATATGGAGGAAACCCAACCTGAAAAAAAACTCTACAGTAAAAGAACAGCTGCTTCTAAAGAAGACATTGATTAAAAAAATAAAGGAGATTAGGAAAATGACAATTTCTTGAATGAGCAATACAGGAAAGAAATAGATTGCATGAATCAGAGTCAAAGAGCTATAGAGGAAGTTAAAACCTCAATCACAGGCCTACAAAACCATTTGAGTGAAAGTGAAGGCATAGATTCAGATCTTGAAGACACTGGCACATCAAATGTAAAGGTAAGAAAGGATCTCTTAAAAACAACTCAAAGGCAGGAAAAAATAATTCACCACCTGCAAGATAATGCAAAGATAAACAATGGGAGACTAACAGGCATGAATGAGAAATAAGGAGTCAACAGAAATGACATTAAAAGAATATGGGCAGAAGCAATAGCAGAAAACTTCCCAAATATGAGGAAACAATGCAACATTCAGGTAACTGAAGTAAAACACAATGCTAAATAACTTCAACCCAATGAAAACACACCAAGACATATAGTCAGGATCCAAGAAATCCAGTACAACAATAATATACTGAAAGCCACTAGAGAAAACAAGCAGATCACATTCAAAGGAAAACCCATCAGAATTACGGCCGACTTCTCTTCACAAACCATGAAGGCAAGGAGAGCGTAGAGCAGAGGACTTCATGTACTCTATGAAAACAAATTCCATCCCAGACTATGACACCCTGAAAAACTCTCTTTCAATTTGGATGGAGAAGTGAAATACTTCCATGACAAAGAACAACTAAAGAATTTCATAATGACAACACCAACTCTACAAAGATGTTCTAGAGAGAGACCAAAATAATCAGAACTCCATGAATGAGAACAAAAAGAACTCACAAAATAGGGCAAAAAATTAAACACAGGAGAAGAAGGTGTAAACAACAGCAGGTAAGTAACATGCCAATCATAAGTCAACACATCTCAATTATAACCATCAACATGAATGGATTCAATTCACCAAGTAAGAGAAATAGACTAGTACAATGAATTAGGAAACAAAATCCAAATTCAGTGAAAATTCAGAAGATATAAATAGGTACTTGGAGAATCTTTATGCTCACAGAATAGAAGACACGGATGAAATATTCAGATTCCTAGAAAGGTATAAATTACCAAAATTGAATCAAGAAGATAGAACAACTCTCAATAACCCAATAACAGCCAAAAAAATAAAAATGTAATAAAGAGCTTTCTGACAAAGAAAAGTCCAGGTCCTGATGGACTCACAGCTGAATTCTACAAGAATTCATGGAAGATATAATCCATACATTCCGTAAACTCTGCAATGAAATTGAAAAGAAATCACTCCTCCCAAAATCATTCCAGGAGGCAAGTATTATACTGATATCAAAAGCAGGGAAACACACAGCTAAAAAAGAGACCTAAAGGCCAAACTCCCTCATGAACATAGATGCAAAAATCCTAGCAAATAGAATACAGCAAATCATCAAGAAGATCATACAACATGACTAGGTAGGATTCATTCCAGGTATACAAGGATGGTTCAATATTTGAAAATGTATTAATGTAATACACTATATCAGAGCAAAATCTAAAAACCACATGATCATCAAATTGATGCACAGAAGGCTTTTGACAAAGTACAACACTCATTCATGTTCAAAGTCCTACAGAACTAACTTCGGTGCTTGAACTCGACACCACAATCCAACACATGTCCAGCATTCTATTACAATAGTGAGTTATTCAAAGAAATTGTCGACCGAGTGCTCACCTTTGACAGGTGTAGACAAAGGAAGGGGTGTAGAAAGGAAAAATCATGATGTATGTGTATAAATAGTACAGTTGGGATAGATAACGCTGTGCTTCTACATAATTCTATGAGAGGCAAGATCTGCACTAATGGTGGTTGGACAGGATATTATATCGGCTTCTAGTACTACGGTCATCCACTAGGAAAATGATTATTGAATTTTTGATATAATTCAGGTATAAAAAATAAGATAAGTAAGCAGCTACACTCTTAATTCACTGATAAGAGATACCTGCTAAAATAATATCTGTAAATATAATATCATGTATGCACCTTGTACAATACCAAAACATTATGAAAACAGTTTGCAATGTATGAATTTATTGAATCTGTATTGTTAAGGTGTCTTGAAACTGTCTGATTGACATTTGTAGTTCAATAAAAAAAAAAAAGTCCTACAGAAAATTGGAATAGAAGGCCTCTACTTCAATTTGGTAAAAGCCATCTATGATGTAATGGCTAATATAATTCTAAACGGGGAAAAAATGAAATCTTTTACTCTCAGATCATGAAGATGGCCATATTCCCAAAATTGTTGTACAGATTTAGGGCATTCCCTACTAAGCTACCACCAACATACATCACAGACCTAGAGAAATGGTTCTTAAAATTTATTTGGAACCAGAAAAGACATAGAATAGCAAAGGCAATCCTGGCCAACAAAGACAAGGCAGGAGGCACTGCAATTCCTGACTTGAAATTATACTACAAAGATATTGTGATAAAATTAGAATGGTATTGGCAACAAACTAGACCTCAGGATCAGTGGAATAGATTAGAAGATGCAGAGGCATCTAAGAACAAACTAAGCCACCTGATCTTCAACAAAGGGGCCAAACACACTGGAAGAAAGATAGTCTCTTTAACAAATGGTGCAGGAACAACTGGCTCTCTACATACTGAAAACTAAAACTTGACCCAGGTCTATCACCATACATTAAGCTAAAGTCAAAATGGATTAAAGATCTAAACATTGAAAAGAAACACTAAATCTCCTGGAAGAGAAAGTAGGAGGAACTCTTGAAGACATAGGGGTATGCAAAGAGTTCATGAAAAAAATCAAATCACATGGGTAATACTTGAAAGAATTAACAAATGTGATTTCTTACTGAGAATTTTTTCACTTAAAAAGAAATTGCCAACAAAGTGAAGAGACAACCCACAAATTTTTAATAAATCTTAATTAATAAGCACTCTAATAAGACTAATAAGACTAAGGAGACAAAGGTCTGCTCTCTATAATTTATAAAGAACTAAAAAACTTAGGGCCCCTAAATTTAAAGACCCAATCTAGAAATGGGCATTAGTGATGAACACACGCTTCTCAGAGTACAAGACTAAAGAAGCGAATAAATATATGAAAAATGCTGCACATCACTGGCCATTCACGAAATGCAAATTAAAATACCATCTCACCGCAGGAAGAACAACTATCATAAAGAAATCAATCAACATCAAATGTTGGAGAGGATATGAAATGGGAACCCTTCTACAATACTGGTGGGAATGTAGACTTGTGGAACCATTATGGAAATCAGTGTAGAGACTTCTTAAAAAACTAGGATTAGAAATCTCATTCAAGCCAGTTATCCTCCTATTCAGAATTTTCACACAGGAAAAGAAAACATCATATCATAGTCATATATGTTTACATATGTTTATAGCAGCACAATTTGTGATAGCCAAATCTTGGAAACAATCAAGATGTCCATCACATGAGGAATGGCTGAAAAAGATGTAGTATTTCTATATAATGGAGTATTACTCAGCTATAAAGACTGATAAACTTGAAGCATTTATATTGAAGTGGATGTCACTTGAACATATACTAGTAAGTGAAATAAACCAGACACACATGTGCAAATATTGTATAGTATTCTTAGCATAAGAAGTCAAAAGAAGAAATACAAATAGAAATGTACAACAACAACTAAAAAGAATTGAATCAGATAGTTAGGGCAAACTGAACAGCATATGCTACAGGGTACTAATCAGCTTTTCTTCTGGATGGTTATCAACCTAAGTTCACAGATAAAAGTTGGAGAAATAGAAGAGCCACAAGGCCAGCCAACATTTTGGCCTTAGTCTTTCAAGGTCAGTGAAGACTCAGGACATTGGAGAACCTGTACTGCAACATCATGAAACTCAGTTGAGCTCCAAATTTTCTGAACAAGGAGATTGTGAAGCCACAGAAGGAAGAGATTGACGATCTATAGTGTGCCTGGGGAGAGTCACGTGGAGAGAAAACTTTCTCTCAGGCTCTCACAGAGAGCAAACTGCTCAAGCATTGGCAGTGACTCAACCACATGGATGACACAGACAAAGGATCTAGAGTAAGGTACAGGATAACAAGAGAAACCCTGAGAGGACTTCACTGACCTTCTCAGAAACAAAAGCTACATCTTTTGGTATATTGATCTTAATCTATCTCGGTCTTACCCATCCAGCAGAAAAGTATAAAAATGAGGTATATCATGTGGGGCCATAAATAATAAGCTGAGCTGTAAATGGCTATGCTCAACAACTTCTTGAGATAACTCACTATTATTGTGGACTGCTGGACTGTGTTGGATTGTGTCACCGAGTTCAGGCACCTAAACTGGTTTAATGACAATGGAGTGCTCATCTTTGACAGGTCCAGAAAAAAAAAGAGGGTATAGAAAGGAAGAATCCTTATGTGTGTGTGTATAAACAGTACAGTTAGGATAAATATGCTAGGCTTCTGCCTAATTCTATGAGAAGCAAGATTTGCACTAATAGTGGTTGGACAAGATATCATGTTGGCTTCTATTACTATGGACCAATGCTAGGGAGATAACAAGGTAGAAAGTATTAATTATTGAATCTGTGATATAATTCAGCTATAAAAATAAGTATATAGCTACACTCTCTTCATTCACTGATTAGAGATATCTGCTATAATAATGTCTGCAAGTGTAACATTATGTATGCACCTTGTAGGACACCAAAACATTACAAAAACATTTTGCAATGTATTGATTTATGGAAACTGTCCTGTTAATTTGTCTTGAGATTGTCCCATTGATATTTGTTCTTCAATAAAAATAATAATAATAAAGAAAAGAAAGAAAAAGAAAAAGAGAATGATAAACTCAAAGCCTTCATATTTAAGTGGATGCTTCTTGAAGATATACTTATGAGTGAAATAAACTAGACCCACATGTGTAAACATCATATAGTCTCCCTAGTATAAGAACTCAAAAGAAGAAATAGAAATAGATAGGTATAACACAATTACAAGGAAAGCAAGAACTTAAGGACTGGACATCTAGGAGATGGCAAGGAAAAAAACAGGGAAATATGACAGAGGCAAGGCCATACATTTATGCACACAAAATGGATAAGGCAATGATCCTGAGAAACATCAGCTGGTTTTTTAACTAGCATTTAATTGGTAGGATGGTCAACCTGACACAGTATATATGCTGATTCATGTGAACCAAACAACAGCATTGAAGAAAGCAATGTGTAATAGAAGGGTCATGCTTGGATTGCCTGTCATTCTGGTATTCTAAGTATGTACTTCTTGTCATGACATGCCAATTATTACCATACTGTCTCTCAAGTAAAAGTTTTATTTTTTCTTTTTTACCTTAAGGGGAATGAATGAAAAAAAGACACAAGAAAAAAAAATGTCACAGGACTGTCCAGCTACAATGCTGTATATGGTTCGATTTCTGAATTTCTATATAAAAATATGTGTTTATTCTTATTTTTTCAAATTATTTTTTTTCTTCATATTCTGTAGGGACTTAAAGTTTAACATATCAATACTTGATGGAAAATATCTGTTCCATGTTATGTCTAAGATGATTGATACTTGGACAGATAGTTAGGGTAAACTGAACTGTATATGTTGCAGAGTAATAATAAGCTTGTCTTCTGGTGGGTTTACAACCTAACTTTGCAGATACAAATTTAGAGAAAAGGAAGGACTGCAAGGACATCCAAAATTTTGGCCCTAACCTTTCAAGGTGAATGAAGACTCAGGACATAGGAGAACCTGTACTGTAACATCATGTAACTCAGTTATGTCCCATATCTTCTGATCAAGGAGATTATGGGGCACAGAGGAGTGTGACTAATGATGTAGAGTGTGCCTAAGGAGAGTCACATGGAGAGAAAACATTCTCTCAGGCTTTCACAAAGACCAAACTGGTCAATCAATTGTTGTGACAGATCCAGAAGGCTGACACTGGCAAAGAATCTACAAAGTGTGGCATGGGGCTACAGGATAAATCCTGAGGGTACTTGACTGACCTTATCAGGTATGAAAGTTACATTTCTTGTTATATAGGTCTTGCTTTATCTTGGCTTAACCATCCAGAAGAAGAGTGTAAAAACAAGGTATAGAAAGTAAAGAGATATTAATATGCTGAGCTGTGAAAGGCTCAAGTCAAGACCTTCTGCGGATAACCTAGTACTATTGTGGATTGTTGGAGTGCATTGGATTGTTTTGCTGAATTCATGCACCTGTAGTATTTAGATGCCAATGGAATACCCATCTCTGACAGGACTAAACAAAAAAAAGGGCATATAAAGGAAGGACAATTTTGTGTTTGTATATACAGAATATTCAGGATAAATATACAGCTACTCTCACTTAATTCAATGAGTAGAAAGATTTGTACTAATAGCAATTTGGCAGGATATCCTGTCTGCTTTCTGTACTATGGATAACCACTAAGAAGATAAGAATGTACAATGTATTAATTATTAAAACTGTCCTATTAATCAGTTTTGAAACTGTCATTGGTATTTGTATCTCAATAAAAAAGAGAATGATAAACTTCAAGCATTTATACTGAAGTGGATGCCACTTGAAGATATACTCATAAGTGAAATAAACCAGATCCACATGTGTAAATATCGCATAGTGTCCCTAGTATAAGAACTCAAAAGAAGAAATACAAATAGATAGGTATAACACAATTAAAAGGAAAGCGAGAACTTGAGGATTGGATAACGAGGAGAGGGCAAGGAGAAAAGCTGGGAAAGATTACAGAGGCAAAGCCATACACTTATATGTACAAGATGAGTAAGGCGATGAACCTGAGAAACATCAGCAGGTTTTTGAAAGTAGCAGTTTATTGGTAGTATTTTAACCCTAACTATACATTCTAATACCTTTGAACCAAGCAACTGCACTGAAATAGCAATGTATAACAGGAGGGACATGCTTGGATTGCCTATCATTCTGGTCTTCTAAATTCATACTTCTTGTTATGACATACCAATTATTGCCATACTGTTTTTCAAGCAAAAGTTTGTTTGCTGTTTTTTCTTTTTAAAGTGGGTAACAAAGCAAAAAAAGATGGGGAAAAATGTCACAGGACTGTCTAGCTACAGTGCTATATATGGTTAGATTTATAAATTTCTGTGTAAAAATATGTAATTATTTATTCATATTCTTTAAATATTTTTCATTTTTAAAATTTTTATCTCCATATTCTGTAGGGACTTAAAACTTTTTTAGGGACTTAAAATTTATTTAACATATCGATACTTGATGGAAAATACCCATTCCATGTTATGCCTAAAATGTTTGATATTCAGAGAGAATGAAGTTACACCCAACTGCATATGTTGTAGGGTAATAATAAGCTATTTATGTGGAGGGTTAGCAACCTAAGTTTGCAGATCAAAAATCAGAGAAATAGAAGGGCTGCAAGGACAGCCAACATTTTGACTCTAGCCTTTCAAAGTCAGTGAAGATTCAGGACATAGAAAAACCTGTACTGTAACATCATGTAACTAAGTTGTTTGCCAAATATTCTGATCAAGGAGATTATGGGGCCACAGAGCAATGTGATCGATGATGTAGAGTTGCCTAAAATGAGTTACTTGGAGAGAAAACATCCTCTCAAGCTTTCGCAGAGAGCAAATTGGTCAAGCAATGGCTGTGACTTATCCACATGGGTGACACTGACAAAAGATCTGCAAACTGCAGAACAGGGCTACAGGATAAATCCTTAGGGGACTTGACTGACCTTATCAGATAAAAAGATATATTTCTTGTTATGCAAGTCTTGCTTTTATCTTCGTCTTAACCGTCCAGCAGAAAAGTATAAAAATGAGATATATAAAGTAAAGCAATATTAATATGCTGAGCTGTGAAAGGCTCATGTCAACAACTTCTGTGGATAACCTAGTTCTAGTATGGATTACTGGAGTCTGTTGGATTGCTTTGCTGAATTCATGCACCTATAGTATTTAGGTGTCAATAGAATACCCATATCTGACAGAACTAAACAAAAATGGGGACAGAAAGGGAAGTCCATTCTGTATCTGTATATACAGTACAGTTAGGATAGATGCACACCTACTTTTGGTTAAATGAATGTGAAGAAAGATTTGTACTAATAGTGTTTGGACAGCATTTCCTGTCTGTATCTTTTAATATGGATAATCACTAAGAAGGTAACAATGTACAAGGTATTAACTGTTGAAAGTATAGTATTAATTAGCTTTGAAACTGTCTTAATGGTATTTGTTTCTCAGTAACATAAAATAAAATAAAAATGTTTACTCACACATGTGTAATATATGATTAGTTATAAGAAGATTTAGCAAGCAAATTTATTTGGAGAGATAGAAATTAGATTGTTGGTTGTTTGTGGCAGAAACTTATAAAGGAATTTACTGAACTATCACACCAGACACTTTTTAGAATGATGGATACTTTATGTATTAATTAGGATATTAATCCCCAGGTAAATTCATTTGTTAAAACACACCAAACGTGCATCTTGAATGTAAGTTATACTTCACTAGGTGATTAAAAAATAATAAAAGGAAAAGTTGAAAAAGTACATTGAAGAATTTTATACGATACTGAATATATCAAAATTTATAACTGTGGGTTAAACCCATATGTGAAACTGAAGAGATGTGTACTAAGTACATACTTTGTGCCATATACCATAAAGTCAAAAATCTAAATGCTAGGTAAAAGGTGCCCTTTATCATTTAACATAGTACAGATAAAACGTGTACAACATCCACTGTGAACATTAATGTAAGGATATCATTCAGAGATATATGCAACTAATGGGAATACTTTCCTGTTATTCTTACTGAGCAACAGTTGGAGCTGTTAAAACTGATACCAAAATGATTTAAATCAAGATAGCAGAAGCCATAACATTTAGGATTGCTACACAGTATAGGTCACTCTCAGGTCATTAAAATTTTACTGAACTATAACATCATAATTTAGAATTATAAACACTAAGTGGGAAACGTTTAATTTCTTTAAGTTCAATGAAATTCTAATAATCCAAAGTACCTTAAACGCTTTCTATTTTATACAAATTTGATATTGCAATAGTATAGCTGAGCTTCAATGGCAAATTTTAAATGTCATTCAGGACCAATTGAAAACCAATTGTATCTGCATTCCTTAAAAAGTAGAAAAACATTAACCTTTTGTTTTATTGAAATAAAATGCCACAGAAATGCTGATGTAGTCTTGGGAGACTAAAATACTTTTACAAAGAAGAATAGCTGTCATTTATTAACACAAAGAACAATTACTTGATAGGATGCCTTTTGACAAAAAAGCAGATTGGTATTCTCATCATAGAGAAAGCATTATGAAAAAAAAATCTAGCCTAGACCTCTGAGACTTGAATAATTTAAAGCTGCATTTGGTGCAATTTGAATTTTTCTTTAGGGAGGCAAAGTTAAATACCTTTAATTTGTTCTAATTATTTCAAATTTGCAAGTTAATTATGGCTGATCATTAAATAACAAAAAGGACTATCATCTCCACAGAGTTTTACCTCCTACCCTCTGCATCGTTTAAGCTAGATTTTAGTATGCATGAATTAACTTTCTAAATAATCACATGGTTTGACTAAATGGCTCAGTAAAATGAGCTCTGATCCTCAGAATAATCATTAATGGACATTAGAAATGCTATTGGGACTCATGTTACTTACATTATAAGTATTTTTAATGGGGCCTTATTTACTAATTTTTATGTACTGTTCAAGTTAGAATACCATATAGATACATTATTCTGCTTTACTGGAGGAAAAGTTCAATCTCTGAGACAGTAAAAACAAATGTCCATTTAACACCAAGTAAATCATGTTAAAATTAATGCAGAGATGTGATGACGGGATTTAACTTGGTTTAGCTGTTCATCTCAATCAATCCAGCAAAAATGGTCTACTTGATTAATGAATATCATGGATCTGCTGATGTGCTAAGTTAAACAGAAAAATCAAAGGGAGGCCCAAACAAATATTTAAATTCTACCTACTCCTTTCAAATTTTTTTTTAAAGAACTTGTGATTTTTATGTCATACTGGTTTCTTTTTTTTTTAATAATTTTTTTGAGAAAGAAGCAATAAGACATTTTCAAAACAGGTTAGTAGGACAGTTACAATAATTAATACAATGCATATTGTTGTCTTTGTAGCAGTTATTCATATTATAAGATGCAGACATGATATCTTGTCTAAATACTATTAATTCAAAACTTTTATTTATTTATTTATTTATTTTTTTTGGTGGAACCAGGGATTGAGCTCAGGCCATTGAGCTTGCCAGGAAAGGGCTTATTACACTGAGCCATCTCCCCGGCCTCAATTCAAAACTTTCTTCTCATTGAGCTAAGAGAAACTAGCTGTATATCTATGCTATTTTGTATATACATATATTTTTTTTCACTACAAAATGGTCCTTCATTAATATTCCCCCTTTTCTGTTTGCTTTTGTCAGAGATGTGTTTTCCATGGTCATTCATATAATGTAGGTGCATGAATTCAGCAAAGTAACTCAGTAGTGTGCCAAATCCTCTGTTCAAGGAAACCATAGGGCCACAGAAGAAAGCAATTGACAATGTAGAGTGCGCAAAGGAGATTCATCCAGAGAAAAAACACTCTCTCAGGCCTTCACAGAAAGTGAAACAGTCAGGCAATGGCCATGACTCATCCACATGGCTGACTGACAGAAGACCCACAGACTGGCTGTGCAGGATTCCAGAGTAAGTCCTGAGGGGACCTGACCAACCCTGTCAGACAGAAAAGCAACATTTTTTTTTTTTTATTATACAGGTCTTGCTCCATCCCAGTCCCAACCATCCAGCACAAAAGTACAAAAACAAGGCACAAAAAGCAAAGTCATATCAATATGCTAAGCTGTAAAAGCCTTAAGTCAACAACCTCTGATACTGCCTGTCACACGGACAACTCTCTACCATCACAGACCACTGGACTACACTGGCTTACCTCACCGAATTCATGCACCCACAAAAAATATAATTTCTACCACAAGCAAATTTCATTTGAATGTTTACATGTATAATCTTGAAGATGTGTGTTGGTAATAAAAATACTAGCTGGAAATAATAATTAGAATATTAAGTACTCATCTGCAATTGGCATTTTACAAGACTTCTGATGATAAACTAAACTAAGTGTATTCAAGATTTCATCAGTGGAGAAAAAGAGACAAACGACACCTTCAACTCCGACAGAATTATTATCTGTGCATCTTTGGAGTTCACATAAAAGAACTTGTTTCTCAGAAATTAGTGCAGTAGGAGAGCTGGAAGGATCATGAAATATCCCACTACTGATCTTACACTACCAAAAATAATTCTTAGTCTATAATTAAGAAATGTTAGAAAAATCTCAATGTAGACTGTTCTATTATACCAAAAGTATAAAGGAAAATATTACAGATCTGGAGACTCAGTCCTCGTAAAAAGACTAGTATTTGTCTTTTATGTCATTACATAAATTTATAATCCAGAGTACAGTAGTGAATGACCACCTGATTTTTATAAAGCTACTAAGTATTTAACTTCAGCCTGTCCTTTTTAAGCAACTATTAACTAAACCTAACTAGAAAAACAACCATCATTCATCAATATTTCTAACAAGCTTCTAGCGCAGTGAGATACAAAATATTAGAAAAGAAACATCCTCCTTAAAAAAAAAAGAGAGAGAAAAGGTAAACCACTTGACTCAGTTTCTTGTGACTTGGATCTCAAGGACCCACTACCTCCAATGACATGACCTGAGACATGTGACAAATGGTTGTGCCTCTCAATGCACAGCTACTGCTGCCCAGGCTTGGTTATACAGCTGAGCAAAGTCTTCAGGAGGAAGAGGGTCTCTTAAAGGCTGGGGATAGGGGGAGATAAGGAGAGTAGGAAAATGGGGCAAGAGTAAAAAGGAACAATATATATATATATATACCAGTACCTCTTGATAAATAAGGTCATTACACACCAAAATATACACTAATTCTAAAAGTTTTCTTAGTAAAACAGTCAGTGAATCATTTCTGAAAAAATGAAGCCAAGGAGATCTTGGTCCTTCCTTCATTAGTGACATATCACTCAGTAAGACCTATGGAAGAACTGATATTTCACAGTGCATTTCCTGAGGCATCTATACAGTGCAAGTCACACTAAATCAGAAGCTTGGATTGAGTACAAAGAAAGAAAAAAGAAAACTTGCAATCAACTCCCAGGTATATATGAGATTTCAAGCAATTTAGAGCCTCTCTGAATTTGGCTATAAAACAGACTATTACCATGTGCCTTCCTTGTCCACAAAGTACTTTAGAACATCTAGGTATCTCACACATGTAACAATACTTTGAAAACACCAAGATTTTATATAAAGATTAGGAACAAGAAGGTAAGTCCAATCCTCGATCCATGAAGGTCATCTATCTGTCTAAGCTTCCAGCCATAAACTAATAAAACAGGATAATCAGGATTACTTTCAACTGTGTTAATCTTGTTAGTGTGATCTGGAAGAAAATTCAGCCAGAAATGAATGAAGCCATCCTTGTCAGACTCTGTTTCCCTGATCTGCCCAGTCCACCAAGAATGGCATTACTCGAGGAGTATGAATGACTACAGAGATCTTGACTAAGTTACCCATTGTTTCTTCAAAGAACACCATGTCCATGCCCATGCCATGAACACTCTCATTATACAGCTGCAGGAACATACTCAAATGCCTTTCAGGTGACTGAGAGTCAACTGGCTCATAAATTTTGGGCATTTCAGCATCAGCTGTCTCAGAATTTTCATATCTGGTTCTTTGTTGACCACTAAAGTAGTGTTCAGCATTCCCTCAAAGATCCTAGAAAGACCTTGAAGGTTAAATACATAGCGGAGTTTTGCAGGTGTAGGGAGCATTTTAATCTTGGTCACCTGCCATGTCAGAGGCACTAATTTCATCACCACATCTCTCACTTCCTCTGAGAAACCCGTCTAAGTATAGTAGTAGCCTATTTCAATCACACCTTTATTAGCTCTCAGTTTTCCTCCAAAGGGTAGAAAATATCCCATCAGTATAGTCATTTGTGGCCATATCAAGCTGGCCAAACATCTGTGGGGCAGTGATTGCTTTGGGATTTATCCTCATTTTCTGGTGTGGTTTTCCACAATCTCTTCCTTTGGAGCCACTGCCACTGCCATTGCTGCCAGGACTCCTGCTGGAGTCCTTGCCAGACTCATCCTCCAGCTTCTGGCCAATCAGAGTGCAGGGTGTGAAGAGCTCCTGAGGAGCACATCACATGTCTGTGTGGCCAGGGTCCAATGCCTGCTGTACTAGTTTCTAGTTATCATTTCTGTACATAGGTGGCAACCAATGAATGTGAAGCCAGATGTTAATGTAACTATTGCATTTACAACTTGTTTTAAGACCAGTTTAGGGCCAGACAAATAGCTTGGTGGATTAAAGCATCTGCTTAGGTAGATGCAGGGAACCGGAGTTCAATCCCCTGGCCTGCCGTTCCTGTCCCACCCTTGGGGTGCACTGAGACAGTGATTGAAACTTGGTGTGGTGGCACATGTCTGTAATCCCAGCACTTGGGAGGCTGTAAACAGGAAGATCACTAGGAGCCTGATCTATGCAGTGAGACCCTGTATACCCTGTACACCCTGTGCTAAAAAACAAACGAACAAAAAAGCTTTATTAAATGCTTCAACTAAATCTTCATATTCTCATAGGTGGGCCTATGAATGATCAAAATATTGTGATATCAAAAACTTCAAAGGATAAAATATCATAGATGAAATATTCCTTGCATTGTCCTTCTATCATCCTGTTCATGAATCATCAGTATAAATTTTATTTCTGGGGTCGGGGAGATGGCTCAGTGCAATAAGCA